>JAGKTI010013335.1:0-23202 GCA_018397915.1 Birgus latro
CCTCTGGCCCTATTCCTCACAGAACCACAAATCTCACCCTTTACTGGAATATCCCCGTTCTGTTTTCCGGTTACCATCTTCTCACAAACTTCCGTAACAAGGGCGGCATCTGTTGTTATATCAAATCTCAATATGCAGTTGATACTATCTTAAACTTCACTTCATCCAATTTTGAATACTCATTGTACAAACTAAATTATCTAAATATTATCAAATATATCTGTGTAGTCTACCGCTCCCCCACTGCATCTTCAGTGTATTTGACTCAATATCCACACAGTTGAGTAACCTCAACCTTGCACTTAGTACCGAAATTACCATTTTGGGAGATTTTAACGTACATAATGTTGAATGATTATTGCATTCTGCCATGACTGACGATGCTGGTCTAGAGTGCGAGCTGTTTGCAGAATCGTTTAATCTCACGCAGCTGGTAAAGCAGCCAACCAGAATACCAGATAATCGTGACCATAATGCCCATCTCTTGAATCTATTCCTCACAAATAATCCAGGTCAGTACAGGATAGAGGTACTGTCACCACTTGGATCCTCTGACCACAGTCTCATTAAAGCCTCATTAGCTAGCCCCCTCAAACCTCTCCATTCTGAACCTGTCAGGGTGACCCGTTGGCACTTTGATAGGGCAAACTGGAATAGATTTCGAAATTATCTTGCTGACATTCCGTGGCAGTCTTTCTTCTCTAATGATGCCATTTCTACCCAACCCCATATTAGTGATACCAAACATCAAAACTACCTAACAATCCTAATGACAATAGAATATTCTGGTCAAATTTAATTCTTTCAATAATAACTTTAACAAGTCATCATCCACTCTCCCACTAAAGTCTTCAGATGGCAACATTACAAATGACCCACATAGGAAAGCAAATATCATTGCCAGTACATTTGCCTAAAATTCTACCTTAGAGGAAGTCAGTCAGAACGTCCCAGTACCAGAACTTGACTCTCCCGAAATTGTTCCACTTAAAATACAGACAAGATACGTAAAATCCATCCTAGACAATTTACCTAACAACAAACCTCCAGGCCCAGATGGAATTCCTCCAATTGTTTTGAAAAAGTGTTCCCCAGAACTCGCACCTGTTCTTGCTAAATTATTCAGACTATGCATACGTACTTCTTCATTCCCTAATTCATGGAAAGAAGCCAATATCCACCCAATTCCAAAGAAAGGAAGTTCCTCTGACCCCTCTGATTACAGACCAATAGCTATCACATCTTGTCTTGGTAAAGTATTTGAAATTTTATTCAATAAACATTTAGTTAAACACCTTGAATCCAACAACTTAATTAGCGATAAACAATATGGTTTTCGACACGAAAGATCCACCATTGACATACTCAATCTCCTGACTCATACCATCCATCAATTAATCGACCTATATGGAGAAAGTCACGCAGTAGCTCTTGATATTTCTAAGGCTTTCGATAGAGTGTGGCATCGTTCCCTGCTGTCCAAACTCCCTTGCTATGGACTATCTTTTGTTCCCTTGCTTGCCTCATATGTCAGCGACAGAAAAATAAGAGTAAAATCTGATGATGTATATTCCAATTTCCACTCAATTAATGCCGGCGTGCCACAGGGATCAGTTCTGGCACCACCATCCCTGTTCCTGGTTAATATCAATGATTTCTTATCTGTCACCCACAATCCCGTCCATTCATATGCAGATGACACAACACTTCACAGTTCCTTCACACTCGGACACCCATTTACAAAGACTGATATATCCAATTTTCAACTCAGCACAGCCATCGCCATAAATCAAGATTATCTATGATCAGTGAATGGAGACAAAACAACCTTGTCTCATTTAATGCTAGTAAAACCAAATATATACAATTCACTAATAGACAGATATTGTCTGATTCATATATTACCTTTCATGCTACTAATAATCCCGTCTCCAAGAGTATTGAAATTCTCGGCGTCTCACTTAACAGTGCCCTCAGCTGGACTTCTCATGTCAGATCACTTGCTAAAACCGCCTCAAAGAAACTTGAATTATTATACAGAGTCCGTAACTTCTTCACTGACGAGTAGGTAGCTTTAATTTACAAGAGTTATGCACGCTCTCAGCTTGAATATTGCTCACCCTTGTGGAATGGATGTGGAGAGGTTGGATTAAAACATGTAGACAAAATTCAGAAGAAAGCTGTTGGAATTATTAATAACCCTATTATTACAAACAATTTATCTCCCCTAAGAGTAAGAAGGAATGTTGCCTCCCTTGCTTTATTTTACAGATATTTTTATGGCAAATGCTCAGACGATGTTGCGTCCATTGTGCCACCTCTTTATGCCTTCCCTTGTGCTACACGGGCATCTGGCAGCTCTCATGATTGGAATGTCACACAGCCATGTTGCAGAACTTCCGCCTATCAGAAATCCTTTATTCCCCGAACTGCATCTCTCTGGAACTCGCTTCCCCAGAGTTGATTCCCTCCAAACTTCGACCTATAGCTGTTCAAATCCAACTGTTACACATATCTCATGAACTGAGGACACCATTTATTTTTTTTTTTTTTTCTCTCTCTCTTTTATTCATTTATTTTTCCTTCCTCTGTTCTGTTGTTTCAAAAAAAAAAAAGACTGGAAAATACCTTTCTTGACCTTATTTTAATGGTTGTGGGGAGGCTTAAGCCTAGCCAGGTGTGGAAATTCTAGGGCCTGAGACGTCCAAAACACAGTTATTGGCGGAATGTCTCAGAGATCTCCCAACAGGTCCAGAGATATCATGTACTTAGAGGACAGTGGCAGGTCGTTGCTTTCAACCACTCTCAGGTCTCGTTGCTCAACACTGTCTAATGTTTGCAGTTGTGTGACTGTATTGGCAATTCATTCAGCAAATGCTCTAAATAATGTTTAAATGGGCCAAAGAGAAGCCAAATGCCTTTGTTTGCTAGGGAAACTTGTTACCATGTATAGTGCAAAAACACGTAGGAGGCTTGACGAGTGACGTCCTTGAGGTCTTGACTGGCAAGTGACTATTGGTTCACTTCCAATCCATGAATTACAGTCTTGACCTACTGTGGTAGGATG
Organism: Birgus latro; assembly: GCA_018397915.1. Classification (NCBI taxonomy): domain Eukaryota; kingdom Metazoa; phylum Arthropoda; class Malacostraca; order Decapoda; family Coenobitidae; genus Birgus; species Birgus latro. The sequence goes on from JAGKTI010013335.1 coordinate 3,068, forward strand.
CTACCTTGAAAATGCACCCTTCCCACAAATGCACGTAAGGGATCAGGGAACTGAGAGATTACCGTTGTCTGAGGCTTCCCCTGGGGAGTGTTCACCTGCCACCATGCCCCTAACTCTTCGTTCACTTATAATTGCTAGTTGTTTTCGACAAGAACACGACGGATGTGTTGAAGACAGTAGGAGCGGTTGGTGTACAGTCACCACCGAAGGCAGAGACTTGTGGTAGGTACAGGAGGATGTCGTTCATGCAGAATATCCAAGAGACTGGGTCCAGCACAGATCCCTGTGGACCTTAATTAAGGCGGCGTCACACTAGGCCAAAGGTGGCTAACATGCGAGCAGCTTTTTTTTTTTTTTATGCAAGGAAGAAGGAACCAAAGGCCATGGGCCCGCATACTGTTCCATCCAAGAAAAAAACAAAAAACAATACGAAAGAGAACCAAATTCAAGATCCATTCATTTCGAGATGCTTGGACACACTGCGTTTGAAAGACTGGAGATCATAGGAAGTAGGAATACAGACAGAGGAAGACAGTTCCAGAGCTGACCAGCTGCATAAATGAAGGACTAAGAGTAACGGTTAACTCTTGCATTAGAGAGTTGGACAGAAAAGGGATGAGAGTTTGTTGTTAGACGGGTGCTACGTGCCCGTCGTAGAGGTGGAGGGATGCAAGAAAACAGTTCAGAGGAACAGCGACCATTGAATTAAGGATAGAAGAGAGATAAAGATGCAACAGTGTGGCGAAGAGACAGAGGTTGAAGGGAATCAGTAAGAGGAGGGGAGTTAATGAGACGAAAAGCCTTTGACTCCACCCTATTGAGAAGAGCTGCATGTAGGAAGCCTCCCCACACATGACAGTTGTACTCCATACAGGGGCGAATAAAACCCGTGTACAAGATTAACAACTGTGCAGGGGTGAAGAAAGTTCGGAGTCGGCTTAGCACACATAATCTCCTTTAAGCAGATTTCACAATAGATGTAATATGTTCTAGCCAAGATAAATCCCGAGAGAATGAAACCAAGCATGTTCAAGGTTGATGGAGGACTGAGCTGGATATTATTAAACATTAGTGGGTAATCCTGAGGAAGATTTTGTCGGGTTGATAAGTGTAAGAACTGAGTTTTTGATGCATTAAAAATAACAAGATTATTTTTACCCCAATCAGAGATACGAGCCAAGTCAGACATTAGGTGTGCCATAGCCTCATCCCTTGCTTGTTGAAGTAACTGCTGAGATGGACGTTGCGGTTACCGAATGGAAAGGTGATGGGTTGAATCATCAGCATATGAGTGGATAGGGTTAGATGTACAGCTTAGAAGATCATTGATGAATAAAAGGAAGAGAGTTGGTGATAGGATAGAGCCCTGAGGAACACTACTGTTGATAGGTCTAGGAGATGAACGATGGTTTCTACAACAGCGGCTATAGAACGACCAGATTGGAAACTAGAGATGAAGGCACAGACAGAAGGAGAGAAACCATAGGAGTGCAGTTTGGAAATTAAAGATTTATGTCAGACTCGATCGAAAGCCTTTGAGATGTCAGGTGCAATGGCAAAGCTTTCGCCAAAGTTCCGAAAGGAAGATGACCAGGAGTCTGAAAAGTAGGTGAGAAAATCGCCAGTGGAGCGTCCATGACGGAACCCATACTGACGATCAGAAAGAAGGTTGTGACAGGAAAGATGCTTTAAGATTTTCCTGTGAAGAATTGACTTGAAAACTTTTGAGACACAGGATGTTAAAGCAATAGGACGATAGTTAGAGGGTTGGGAATGGTCACCCTTCTTTGGGACTAGCTGAATGAGAGCAAACTTCCAGCAAGAAGGAAAGGTCCAAGTTGAGAGACAAAGGCGAAAGAGTTTACCTAGGCAGGGTGTAGGCACAGAAGCACAGTTTTTGACAACAGGAGGGACTCCATCTGGCCCATATACCTTGTTAGTATTGAGGTCAGAGATGGCAGAAAATACATCAGCTGAAGACATTATAATGTCAGTCATGAGGAAGTCAGAGGGGGGAAGTGACGGAAGAACAGCATCGAAATCGTCTAGGGTGGAATTGGAGGAGAAAGTCTGAGCGAAGAGATCTGCATTATCAGTATAAGAAATAGATACAGAGCCATCAGAGTAGAAAAGAGGAGGGAAGGATGATAAGGTAAAGTTGTTAGAAATGTTTTTGGCAAGGTGCCAGAAGGAGCGGGAAGAATTCGAGTTGGAGAGTTTAGAACATTTAGCACGGATGAAATAATTTTTAGCAGGGCGAAGAACAGACTTAGCACGATTCCGGGCAGTAATATGAAAAAGATGTGATTCAGGGGTGGGTTGGCTCCGGTACCTTTTAAAGGCCCTGTCCTTGTTGCGGACAGCATTAGAACAAGGGTGATTAAACAAAGGCTTTCTTGCATTAGTCAGAGGATATGAGAAAGGAGTGTATGCTTCCATGGCCGAGAGAATAACCCCCGTAATGCGCAAGGCACACTCAGATGGCTCCCAGCCGTGGAAGCAATAATCATTCCAAGGAAAATCAAAGTAGTACTACCTGAGGGCCTCCCAATCTGCAGCTCCATAGTGCCACAGGCGGTGTCTCTTTGGAGGGTCCACAGGCCATACCGGACTGATAGGACAGGTTAAGGTAATAAGGTTATGATCGGAGGAGCCCAATGTAGAAAACGATTAACAGTGTAAGCAGAAGGAATAGTTGTAAGGAAGAGGTCAAGTATGTTGGAAATCTCTCAAAGGCTGTCAGGGACACGGGTAGGGTGCTGTACAAGCTGCTCTAGGTCATTGAGGATAGAAAAGATGTAGGCTTGTTCACCAGGTGGATCAGTGAAAGGAGAGGAGAGCCAAAGGCGGTGGTGAACATTGAAATCTGCTAGAATGGAGATTTCAGAGAAACGAAAAATGGATAGAATGTGTTCCATCGTAGAAGTAAGATAATCAAAGAATTTTTGATAGTCAGTAGAATTAGGAGATAAGTAAACAGCACAGATATTTTTAGTCAGAGAATGACAGGAGAGCCGAAGCCAGAGAGTAGAAAATTCAGAAGAATCAAGTTCAGGATTACGAGAGCAAGATAGATAATTGCGTACATATATGCAACAGCCACCTTTGGCTTTGAAATGAGAATAGAGAAAGTAGTAGGATACAGAAAAGGGTTTGCTGTCAGTTGCCTCAGACAGCTGAGTCTCAGCAAGGAAGAGAAGGTGAGGTTTAGAGGTGGAGAGGTGGTGCTCAACAGAGCGAAATTTAGAGGAAAGGCCGCGAATGTTGCAGAAATGAAAAAGGAGTGAGTCAGACAGTGGTTTCAGGCAGCTCCTAGGGTCGTCACCGGGAGAGGGGCAGATGATGGGGGCATTTATGGTCCCCCCCTCCCCCCCCGGGGACTCCGAGGCTAGGTTATTCGTCGCCATTTTCATATTATTTTTGAAAAGGAAGTGTAGTGTGTAGCATGCATGTAGTTTGGTGTTGACAGTTAGAGAAACTCGTATTTGAGAGCATGCTGGCCTACTTTCCGTGTTATTGAGACTGAAAAAGTTCAGCAAAGGGGGACGGTAAGGAACTAGTCCTGAGGGCTGATGAAACGGGAGCTCCAGCTCTCCCTGTCATCAGCTTTCCATCCACCTTGGGAATACTGCCCTGCTCGACTGGTGCTACAAAGTTGAGTTGCTGTCACATGCGTGTGTTTTTGGGAGCAGAAACGACTAGCAGTGTCGTCTGCCTTGGCGCCTCTTAGTCATACCGTCATTTGTAGACAAACCACCACGCAGTACCCACTCTTTTTTCCTCAGTTTCTGCAACCGCCTCAAGTACTTCAGCAACTCCAGAGCCACAAGACAGTCTACTAGAGTTTCCTCTGCTGCGGGATCCATATTGAATATTGGTCACAATCTGATTTCCACTTGTTGTTTGGAAACAAAACAGACAGCTTCCATGGTTGGTCACCTGAGTGTCCAAATATTTATTTCATGTCGCAAGAAAAAATTGAAATTAATAAAAACCACAAGAATTGAATTATATTTGCTTAAAAATTTTTGTTAAAGTTTCCGTCTTTGAATAACAGTATATTTTCTCATCAGTTACAAAATTGATATAGGCTCATTTGAGTTCTAATCCCACCAACAAGCTGTGAGCGAAAATTGTTATCGATTTCACCTTGCAAGTGAAACCTCGCTTACTGTGGGTCAGTTTGGCTAGCATGTCACAAAAGTGGCTTGCATTTTAGCCACTTTTGTCCCAGTGTGACGCCGCCTTTAGACTTCAACAGGGAGAGCACTGAAGGGTGTCCCTGTTGTCAACCATCTGCAGTTTCCCAGCAGCAGCAGCAGTAAGCCTTTCTAAATGCCCCTGGCGAGGAGGTCTTCAGTACACAAGTTTGCCACATCTGACTGAATATTCCCATCTAGGGCAACAACAGCAGTATGCTCTCAAGTCCTGCTACTCCTTGGAGTGAAGCAATAGGATATCTAAGGTAGATCATATGGACCTGCAGCCAAATTGTTGGTTTGAGGGGAAGTAGTTGTCATCCAGGTGATCACATTGTCTCATTGTTGTCTCATTGACACTGGCCAGAAGAAGGGACAAGGAAATGGGCTTTTGATTTCTGGAGTCTGACCTGTTCTTCTTGTGACTAGCAACCGTTCGAGTTTTCTTACCAAACAAGGGTGAGGTATTTTCCCATATGACATTCAGTTTGTTAAACACAATGTTTCCAATCATCTCGAAATGAACAGGGAATAATCTTGCAGGCTTCCAGCCCTTAGTTCCTTCTACCGTACATAAAAAAAAAAACAATAAATAAGGCTGTAAAACTCAGTGCCACAGTGCCATAGAGGCAACGCGCTGATGTCATCAGGACCGGTAGTCTGTGTGATGTCTATGCCTCTCAGCCGGCGCTCAGCCTTCCCCAGCATCTCTGCCTCCATGGCCACAGCCTGGTTATATTCTTGCTCCAGCTGTGGTGGAAGGCTCTTAGGATTGCCAACAGTCAGTTTTGTCGAGAACAGATCAGCTGTTAAGACAGTCCTCATTTTGCTGCTGGTGGCTTTTGTACCATTCATTTAGAATAGGGAAGGGATGGCCTCCTGGCAGTTTCCACCCTGCCTTTCTTTTACCAGCACTAGATCTCCCTGCCAACCCTTGACTCACTGAACTTCATCTGGAGCCCAACTTCTGCACTGCACATATGCTGGTGACCACAATCTGCCTGCACGCAGCCAGTTCAAATCATTGTTCCAACGTGCTGACATGCCTTTCTAACGGAGTCACGCAGACTGCTTTCTCACTCTTGCTAGGAGACAGTAGTAGTTAAAACTGAGCTGGTTCGTAGACTTGGTGTCGTACTGGCGGTGAGGAACATGTTAATGCTGGTGAGCCAGGAACCACTCACTGAGGGCACATGGCCTTACAGCTCCTCCTTCACGTCCCATCTCAAGGAAAACCAACTAGTTCTGTGTTACACCCAAACAGTGTGGGTGTGGCCGCATCATGTGCCAAGGCCGCAACGTCTGTGTGTGGCAAAGATGACATTCTCTCTCTCTCTCTCTCTCTCTCTCTCTCTCTCTCTCTCTCTCTCTCTCCTCCTTCTCCTTCTCCTCCTCCTCCTCCTCCTCCTCCTCCTCCTCCTCCTCCTCCTCCTCCTTCTTCTTCTTTTTCTTCTTCACCCAGTATTCTTTAACCTCTCTATCTCACTCCAGCCCATAGGTAGGACAGGATGGATAACACAGACAGTAAAGCACAAGTTAACCGGTACTCCCAGTCTTACGTATACACAACAGGCGAACTCGAGAACGGTTTTTTGCATTCATCTTTTTCCATTAACCTAGACTCCAATCTTTTAGTTCGATTAGTCTGTGGGCTGTTTATTATTCGTATATTTTCCTCTTGCTATATCGAGGCTTTCTTATTAAGCCTAGGAAAGAGTTTTAGAAATGGAGCTTTAGGTGTAGTCTTCATTAGCGCCACCAGTAGAGAGGCCATTCTTAAACTGAAGATACTTGTCGGGTAGTGGCAAAAATAAAGTGGAAATGATGTTCTGGGTTAACCCGTGGACTGCAACATACCTCATGTGGGGATGTCTCGTAAAGCTGCAACATACCTCTTATGAGCAAGATTTTCAACTATGCACCAGAAGGGTTCTAGAAAGTCAGCGTGACACAAAATTTATGGAGTATTAGGATAGCTGTAGCTCTCATTCCCACCCCTTACCTTGAGCCCAGTTGCTAAGTTGCACCAGCAACAATGACCCAAAAGTACGCTCTTGTAACGCATATTCCGCAATATATCACCCCAGGAAAGGCAGTCGTGGGACAAAATTGTTTAGAATAACATCAAATGTAAGGTCAATTTGGAGGCAATGGAACAGAAGTAGGATGGTAAATAATGGGAGTAAAGGTAGCGCCTTATGCTCGTATTGCAGCGTGCGGAGTGAGCTGGCAACCTACCTGGCAAGCGGGGAGACTGGCAAAAGCCTGTTTGCAGCCTGTCACGTCTACTCAATACGCATTACTCTCTCTCTCTCTCTCTCTCTCTCTCTCTCTCTCTCTCTCTCTCTCAGCATAGTTTTCATGTTCCTGCCAGGAATGCATTTTCTGACAATTATTTCTCCAAAAGAACGCCAATTTTAATTTTTAAAAAATCTGTTGGTAGCTGCACGATGACATTTCCTAGCCACTGATATACATTTCATGGAAATCTGTATGAGACATTTTGCCTCACCACGGGGGATGTCTGCACGACCCCTTGCTGCTCTCGTAGCGATGGCCGAAGGCGGTTGTAGATAAATAACTTCAGGGAAGATATAAATATAATTTGGAGTGATCTTAGTTTTTATTGTCTTCAAGGGAAGATCAAGATGAACTTAGTGTATGCCAGATAACTCTAGGGGCTCTCTTCTCCCCACTGCCTGCTTAGTGTGTCGCCCCTCTGCCCTCTCTCGTCAATCTGAATCTCGTCCTGTCTTTTCTGGTCTAAGGAAAAGCCTCGTCACGTGGACCATGCGTGCCCCAGACCATTCTAGAACACTGTATGTGTGTAAGTCTCTTCCTTGGTGACAAAAGCGCGAGCTGTGCCACTTCCTAGTGGAGCTGATGACACAATGCAATCTAGCCTTCCTCAGAGAAATTGCAAACGTCATTTCCTTTCCCGCTTCTCTCTTACTCTTTCTGTCATTCATGATACACAAGCTACATACGATACCCAATGTAATAATATTAGAGTTACGACACTGCAGCCTACGGAGTGCAATGAGTCCAGCAAATGCATAACTCTTTCATCATTATGACGCCTTCTTCCTTTATTCTGTTGCAGTGTTACTTTTTTCCCTTTTAATCTGATAGCGAAGTCATGTACATTCTTTTTCATTACCATGCCTGTGTATTTAGTTTATAGGAGCCCTCAAACAGAGAAAAATTAATGAATGCTCACCCGTTTACTTCGGAATTTACCCTAAGGTGAATAAAATCGTCCGGAGCGGGAATGGAATGAAAAGACGTCAATTGGTAGAAAGGAGTCAAAGTTACTCGGCCTGTAATGATGGGTTTTGGAAGTGACTTTAACCGTGTGGTGTCATTCTTTAATATTCGTGCTGCTGCTAGACAATTTTTGCAACTTATGAAATACCTTTTATGGCGCAGGGATTAAATGATACATCGCAAGGTGGAAGGTAAGCCCTCCACCTTCTGGTAACCCTTCAGTCTAGAGGCGCATTTTTGGTTTACTCTGCTGTCATCAGACGTTTCATTCAGCTCATGAGTACTACTAGATTGTGAAGGGGCTGATGAATGTTATATCTATTCCCTCCAACTCCAACAGTCTCTCCTCCTCTGAACGATTTGTTTTTGGGTAGCAGTAAAAAGTAAACTGTATGTCATCTAAGTGAACAGGTTAATCTGTTTGTCGGTGCAGCCAAACACTGGATAATGTTACTGAACCCGACCATGCTCGAGCCAACACGTTTAAGAAAAAGTTAACAAAACCCATTAACAAATGGGCCATGTTTCTTGTGCTCCACGCCTATCTGACACACCCATTAATCTTGGCGTAGGACATAAGCAAGAACAAGACGACGAAGATGAAGAGGAGGGAAATGGAGAAAAAGAAGAAAATGGAGATGAAGAGGAAACTGCTATACACAGAGAGTGTCACAAGTCATTGAAAGTGGCATATAAAACTATTAATAGTGGACATCATGAGGAGATTAGAGCAAAAAAACAGGAAGCACGAGAAGTTGCAGGGAAGACCTAGAGACGACGGGAGATAAGAGATCTCACAGAAGAGGGATGAAATGAGAAGTGAAAATAGGAGAGGCCAGTAAAACATACGAAGGTACTTGAGACAGCCACACAACCATGGACGGCAAAAGGAAGTTGGTAAGTGGAAGTTGCTAAGATGGTGAGATTGTTGAGTGTATGAGACAAGTGAATTTCACAAGCTCTAAGCATAAGTTAAAATAGTAGTTAATTTTTGCTCAGCATCCAGCAATAATCAGTGCTAGTCCCTGGTCGTTGGGATCATTATAGTGGTTCTTGTAGTACGTAAGAATTCTAGTAGACAGTCAGTACTCAAAATTGAGTCATTATGTTATACTTACTATTTTAAATTACATGGAATTGAGTTACATGTCCAAAAGTTAGTAAGAGTAAAGTTGAAAACTTATTTGTGGAACCTCAATGTGTGGAACAGTTTTTCCTTGCAGTCTGGGTGGGAGTTGGAACAGAAAGGGGTATACTGTGTGGCAATGACCTAACTTTAATGTTACAGATTCTCTCTGGACTGGTCTCCGCACTCACTGCTGCTATTGTTCTCACAGTATAATTATTATTTATAGCTGGCAGATATCGTACTTATTAAAAATGAGCGTGAAACTTGTAAATGATTACTGAGGGAGTGTAGGGCACGACATATTATTGCTGCTAATTACCTCTTTTGTATATTATTCCTGCCAACTTCTCACGAATTTAACTGTTACACGAATGTTAAGCTGCATCATGATTAACGTTTTGGCCGAGAAGGCATAACTCATGATTACAGATAATCTTGAACCACTCCACTACGTTGTCTATTTTATAATGTTCTTGTTACATACAGATGATTGTATTCAGACTTAAGACGACTTTTCAAACTTGATGCATAAGATACTGCAGTAATTAGACCTACCTCTTAGTGCAAAAGTTTGCACAAATAATTTGGCTACAATGTGATTATAATGAAAATGACATTTCAGAGAAGGGTTTTAACCACTTCTACCATATGACTTCCATATTTGGCATTTACTTCTTGCAGAGGCTTATATTCAGCTTTACAAACTTTCCTAGCTCATTCAGTATAAGGGAGTCACTCGCGAGATTAATAGTATCGTACGCAGTTACAGATGGAAAGAAAATGCCTTTTCGAGTTAGCCATCTCAGCCAGAGCCCTTCATTTATGTTCACGCCCATGTGCAACGTTAATTTAGTCTAATCTTAATATTATGGTTCCAGGACAAGCAAGGATAAAGGGATACAGTTTTGAGAGCAGCCAAGCAAAAGTCAAAGTCACTGAGAAAGGTAAAATCCTAAAGCCACATGGCAAAATCAACTAACAGCTTTGATCCAGTTTAGCCTAGACCAAACTTGGTGTAATGATTAAGGGTAAGGCAAGAAAAAGGGATTCGATTTTGAGAACATCCCGTCAAAGGTCAAGGGTGAGGTCAAATTTCGAACTGCATGACTATTTTTGTTGTTACTCTGACCCGACCTGTCTGGCTGTGCAGACCCATAAACCACAGAGAAGAAGCCGTCCTCCCTCGGCTGACAGCACCTCGCCAGGGTCCTTCCACACGGTGGAGTGCTGAGAAAAGGGAGAAGACATAGCCCCAAGAGGATGAGCTGTATGTAAGATATACGTATGAGTAGTACTGTAGTCTCAGCCTGGACCTTGACTACTTTACAGTTGCCCACCTGGGAGTGTTGTGCAAGGCCAACTACTTATACAGATTGTTGGAAAGCTTATGGAAAATTTATAGGTAGCTAATCTCACAATATGCCACCAGATTACTCAATAATGTTAAAAAGCACCAAATTAAACACTAAAACTGGATTATCTCAGAAATTATTTAGCCTACAACGAACCTAGAAGCCATCCACGACAGACGGGACCAACTAGCCTTATTTTCCAAAATGCACTTTATTACAGAAAATGTAACTTCAGCCTAATTTTTCTTTAGTTGCACTGGCTTTGGGAATATCTTCCTACAGTTTAAAGTCATCATACATTTTCTTTTCTTCTTTTCAACCTAACTGCCACCAATCCCTTGGGACAAATTTTAACAATTGACGGTACTACTTCCTTCTGACTATCCTGCGCCGATGCCCGGGCGAAGTTCCATAATGGAAGGACCATCAGCTATCAGATAATGCAGCCAGCACTTACACAGCCATCACCATAACTTCCCCCATAATATGGTTACTTCTGGTGAGATTTGTAGTATAAGTCTTTAATATACTCAATCCTTAGTAAAAGCTGCAGCAAAGCAATGGGGCTAATAATATAATGGCGTTTACAAAGCCATTATAAAGTATGTGATTTTGACCAGTAAAGATTTAGAAAGTACACACCAAGAACTTCCAGAGAAAGAATATAAAAGGGGATATCTTTAAAAATGACAAAGTAATGCCTGTCAAAGTTTGCCAGATGATGTTCACATCTTCCTGCAATGCTTACTTATGGCGCGTTCATACCTTCTGTCGTGGAGGGCTTCAAAGGGAAGTGAGCTAGGTTACGCAGGTGGCTTTTCCCAGATCCACTACTATATTGCTGAAAAAGCCAAATAACACAAAGTAAAGCACCAAAACTCGTTATTTCGGAAATTAATAAGGCGACACCAGAGGTATGTACAGTACATCACTAGAAAGCTAAACTAAACTGGTATATTTACTTGCTAGAGCACGTTGTGCATATTCAACTGCGGACGCCTGCAGTACAGCTTCAGCTTTGTTCATGGTACGTTAATATTCTCTTACATGTTTTTTTGATGGTTGATATGGTTTTGCCAGCTTTTACAGTATCTTCCTCCCCCTCCCTCTTGCTATCAGATCGTGGTCTACAAAACTCCAAATGGAGGACCTAAAGCACTGACATATTGTTGAAAGGACCAACAATCCTTTCAACAGTATGCCGCCAGATGGTGGTGTATCTGGATAAATAACGAAAACTGATGTGTTACGAGTGAAGTACAAAAACTGTGAATGCCCGATGCGTTGATGATGTGCGAGTTTATCTGGAGCAAATGTGAAGTTGCAGTGCTGATGAATGTCATGATTTCTTATGATAGCCATTTCATAAGGGACTGTTCCAGTTGACTGAAACGTGAAGATGTAAGGATGTACGACACTTTCATTCAATCGTTGATTCGCCAGCGAAAGTGACAGTGTCCTGTCTTCAAGAGACAGTGATGAATTCGGTGTCGTTTTTTATGTTGATGATGACCAAGATGTCATTATTCTCAGAAGGAAAAGGGTATATTTGACAGACTGAGGACAGATTATCTGTTATGAATGGTACATTAACTAATACTGATGTTGGTGTTAGAGTTGCTTCTAAGTATTGATAATATAGCATGGTATTCCTGTCCCAGAACAAAAGCTTCAAACCATGTTTATGTATGCCTTGACTGATTATTTGACGTAGATCGTTAACTGGAAGTAGCGATCTTGCCATTACCAGCTTTTGCAGTCTCTCTCATCAAAGCTTGATAACGGGCTCTAGTGTTGTCTAACTGTCAATATGTTTCATGATTACTGAGAAGTGTTGAAAAAGTGGCATCTTTCTTCCCATTGTATTTATTTTGTCCACACTCTGGTGAGTTATACTTTCTGCCTTTCTGAGATTTTTCACAATCGTCATCATTGCTGTTTTGAATGTGAACTAGCTTTTGTAGATATGTTAATACCTGAGTTATCTTATTAAATTTGTTGTTTATTTCTTGAAGATCTTCTTCTGTAGCCAATCCAAAAATATCCCTTAGAATTGCACCACCCAGGTCGAACAAGCCGCGCCTCTCACGTGTACGTGTGATATTGTTCATGTCTTTAAGTGCTTCAGTTAAACGAAATGGAATGTCTTGGATCATGATTAGCTTGGTTGTTTTAGCTTGTTTTAGTTTCCATTTTGCTAACATGATTTCAGTCACTTCTTTTGTGTTATGAGCTTCTGAAACAGAACTTCTTATCATAGCTTCCAGTGTCCTCAGTGGCTTGGCAATATTCTCCAGTAATACTGGTAATTCATATAGGATGTCCAAACTAATTTCAGTACTCGTGATATCTTTCACGATTACTGTCGAGGCCGTTGGGGCTATGAGGCATCCTTGCCTAACTATATGTTGAGGGTCTAAGTGAGCTGATCCACTTGCTATGTAGATGAGAATCCATGGTATAAGTCCCCTCATCGTTACCTTACGAAAAAAAAAAAAAACTTAATTAGTTAATCCAGTCATGCTGAGGTTGATGATGGTGATGATGCGCATTACAACTGGCTCTTGGAGAACAATAACTTTGCTCGTTGTTTCACTTACAAAAGGGGTTTAAATCGATACCTAGCTCATGCAAATGCAGCATTGTGACATTTGTAGCACCAGTTGCACTCATTTTTCTTTGTCTGTCATGCGATCTTTATTATTGTATGTACTGATTTCCTTTAGTTTATTTTCATCGTCAGTGTTCGGTTTTTCGGTGGTGTCCGAGGTTGCATAATTGCTGGCTAAATTCCTTGGGACCCTTTTTAAATAATCTACATTTATTTATTTTTCTTCGCCACTCGACAGTGACCTATTTTTTTTTCTATGTGTCCGACTCTGGACATAGGCTTTACAGCCTGCTATCAAGGCCCAGCAGTCCTCCTACGTACCATACACCTCATACACCTCTCCATGTCACCACTTCGGCGCTTTACTACCTTGTTTGCTGGCTTCTTAATTACGATGTATGGGCCTTCAAATTTCGGAGATAGTTTATTGTCTCTAGCGTGAATGATACCATAGACAATGTCTCCTAGCGTGAAAGATACCATGGACAATGTCTCCTAAGCTGATAGTTGATTTCTTTGCCTTTTTATTGAATGACTCCGTCATTCAAGTGGCAAGGACATACATGCTGGTTTGAAAATTAAGCTATCTAAATGCGATTTTTGCATTAAGGAAATAAAATTTTTAGACCACAGACTAGATGCAGAGGGGATCTACACGTCTGAGGACAAATACAAGCAGTAAGGGATTTCCCTGAACCCACAAATGTAGATGAAGTAAGACATTTTTTAGCTCTGGCAGGCTATTACAGACCATTCATAAATCAATTCTCTCATATAGCACAACCATTGTTCCTTCAGCTGAAAAAGGATGTTGTATTCCAGTAGGGAGAGGAACAAAAACTAGCATTTAATGAATTAAAAGATAAACTTACAGGTGCACCTTGCTTGAACTATCCTAATTTCAAAAAAAACATTTATAATTTGCACAGATGCATCTCTTAAAGGATTTGGGGCCGATTTGATGCAAGAAGATAAGCGTGGAAAAAAATCAACCAGCTGCATTCGCTACCAGACAAATAAAAGGTGCAGAGAAAAATTATTGCACTAAAGACCTAGTTGCACTTGCAGTGGTCTTTGCATTACAAAAGTTTCGAGATTTGGTATATGGTTACGAAATTCACCTATTCACCGACTATAAACCGCTGCTGGGCATGTTCCAAGAAAAACTCCTTCCTGGGAGGAGAGCAAGACGGAAATGTATGGTTGAAAACTACAATGTACATATTTACTACACCCAAGGCAAAATAAATTTAGCTGCTGATGCTCTATCTAGGAACCTGACGACAATTCATGTCGCGACAGTAGGACTCAAGGAAGACATCCTAATCCATGATGAAATCTTGAAAGCACAGAGAGTTGATCCAACATAGTCTAACGTTATATACAGCGTCATATCCTACCGCTGCCACCATATATAATATATCGTAATTGTAGATATAATATACTGTAATCGTCACTGACCTATTGTATCAGTGTGTTGATTTGTAGGGATTTTACAACAGGAGAGAATGTTCGTTGTACATGTCGTAGATGGCAGGAGAAAGATAAAGATGAGTCTGGGGTTTGACTGCAGTTTATTTTCTTCAAAGGGAAAATCTCAAGAGTAATAACTGAGTATGTTTCACAAGAGCGTATTGAAGTGAGAGCAGTTACTGGCTAACCCACACGCTCCTCCCTACTTTCTTTGCCGTCTCTCTTCTCCCCTAAACTCTTTCTACCCTGTTTCTTCCATTTCTCCTATATATGAATGGTTGTGTCACGTGTAAGGGCACGGGCTTGTGGAACCTTCCCGAGCCTGGGGACTTTCCGATCAGGCGTCACACCTTGCTGTGTGTGACATTCCTAACTGAGAATGTGCAAACACCACTTCCTCTAGCCCTAGGCATGACGTTCATCTAACCTCTATATTACATGTATACGTTACTAGCTATTATGTATTGTGTTATGATATTTTGGAGTCCTGACAGCCTCACCTTCTTCCCACCCTTGTTGCCTCTATCGCGAGTGTTATTTACTCCTCATAGTGATGGAGTTAAAATGCTTTCACTGATATAAAATTCATCTTTGCTCATAACAGCTACATGTGGAAGCGTAAAGAAATTTTTATCAACTGTTTAAGTACATCAGGTTGAAAGTGCATCAAGTATTTCAGTGTTGAACCTGCATAGAATCTGCTGTGAAGGCTCCAAGTCATCACTATGCCAAGCTGCATCTTCGTTGCGGTAGACTTTGTTAACGGCACTTGAACTAAATTAGCCACATAAATAGTCTAAATAGTTAAGGTGGTATCTTCTGACCAGTTCCGCATCACCAAGTTCACTGATAACATTTTTCTTTTCTTGCCACACAAACATCAGGGCTCATGCTGTGGAATTTGTTATTGCACAGTAGCGGCCATATTTACTCCTATGATCGCGTCCTAAGCCTTGTCCTAAGGGGCAAAACATATCGGTAGGTCTCTTTATCTAAAACTTAAATTTGGATGAATCTTAAGGACTTATGGCTCATAAGAATTTAGGACAGATTTCCACTATTCTAAAAGCTTAGGAAAAAGCTTAACGGTATTATGCTGTCTTAGACCTTTATTCTCGTCAGTTAAGAAAACTCCCAGGCATCTTTTCCTCAGTGATTTGTTATACTACACGTTAATTTTATCTTTTGTGTTATTTACTGCATTCGAACAACGATATAATTTGCATTTAGAACATCCACAAGAGTACTAGCGTGTCATGTCCAGAAACAGCTTGATAAAGAAGATGTGTTAGGGAGCTTTCTTAGCCTATCTAACTACTGACCTTGGTGTTTATAAGTACGGCTCTTGGTGCTGTCTGAACAAGTCACGGTAGTGTTTGACGTGTTTCTACATAACAAGACGTAGCATCAAGGGGTAGGTAGAGGTAATATGATTAGAAAAATGGTTTACTGATCGAAAGGACCTGAGTTCACTGCTAATTTGTGGAAGGAAGAAGTTTGGTTTGAAAGTAATTGCAACATATGCCCACCTTCATGAAAAAGGGGGTGGGAGGTAATAAAATTCTGTCAATATAGGCAGTAGGTATTTTCGCCAGAGGAGTACTGGGCATGCAAGAACAGACTGTAGTGTTTATGTGCTGACTTTGGGCGCATAAGCATGCACGCACATACACACACAAGCAGATACACACGGAAACGCAGGATTGGGGCCTGGCCTTCTTGGTTTCACAACAGGAGGCATGACAGAGAATGTAATGTTTTGATTAGCGCCATCACGATGGCACGTAAGTGGCAGGTGGTAATGACTTTCATCCACTCACTTGCATAGTGCTGCCTGCTTCATCCTACACCCATATACTTATTTTTTCGTGTCTGCTGTCCTCTCCTATTTCTCCCATCCTTTCTGTCACTTACTGCTACTCTTCTTTTCACTTCTGGTAGTTATGTACTGAGTGACAAGCCTAAATATTTCCCCTAACGCAGGAAAACATTTACAAAGTTGGGTGGCAACCATATATCCACATAACTGGGTAATGTGGAGCCTACTATGGTGCCATGTGAACTAGGCAGAAAGATGCAAATGCTGCGTCTGCACCAAACCTCCACACTCCTCCCTGCGCCTCACAGTAGAGAGGCGCTATCTACCGTAAGAGAAACTACTCGTATGAGGGTGAGAGAATTCGCAACTCCAAGCCCAGAGAAATAGGTCACAAAATAATTCAAACATCATTCATCATACTGAATGGATAGTAATGGTGTGTGTAATTAACTTCCTCGCAGTGAAGGGTCTACAGTACTAATCTGGCTAAGAGTGTCTTTGCAATGTGAACAAGAATAATATAGCATCTTAATGAAATAAGGAGTATCCCCAGAGCTCCAGCAGTAAAATATTATGTCTGTGCCGTGAAAACACAAGTCAGCTTACTGAAGTGGGTAATATACAGCTGGCCACACATGAACCTGGGACAGTGTTTGTGTGAAATGGAGGTCTAGCTGCAAATTCCGACGTTCATGTATCACAGTTACTTGTTTTTTCACTGGTATTTGAGACCTCCGTTCATTCACAACAGTGGCACAACCAAAAATGTGATTATGTCAAGGTGCTAAAACTCTGCTACATATTGATCTTGTCTCAGTTTATATGATACCATCTATACATAGCTTATCTGCATTCTTATAGAACCCTTTGTGTGTGTGTGTGTGTGTGTGTGTGTGTGTGTGTGTGTGTGTGTGTGTGTCTGACTCTGGGCACAGGCTTCACAGCCTGCTATCAAGGCCCAGCAGTCCTCCTACATACAATACACCTTTACCTGTCACCACTTGAATACAAGCTAGGGCTGTCTCATACAGGACTGGTGTATTGGTATTAGCAGGGGTAATTTTACGACATGTCGGCGGGTCTTCTGGTAGATCAGTAATGCTTGATTTAACGAAATTCAAATCCTTAAACTGTTCCCTTGCTACCACTAGACGATTTTTTTTTTTTCAAATCAAAGCCCTTGCTGATTAGAAAAAAAAAAATGCATAAAATCCACCGGTTTAAATAGCCTCTCCTAAGCTGGGAAAAATGAGTTAAGAAGGTATCTCTCACCTCTGTTGATTTTCATTCCTGTCCTGAGGCATTTACTGCGCCTGATTTTAAATAGATCTAACGTAGCCTAGCTTAACTTCCTCTCACCTAGTAACCCAACTCACCCAAATTTAATCTAATTTGACTAAACCCAGTTTTATTTAACGACCTAAACTGCTGACCTAATCTCATCTAACGTAATCATTCCTAACCTAACTTGACAATCTAATGCCATAACTTATCTGACCTAACCTAATTTGACCTCATCTGACCTAGTCTGATCTATGGAATGCTAAGCCAGATAAACTAGCCAAACATAACCCACCCTAAGCAAGCCCCTCTCCCGGTGACGACTCATAGAGATGCCTGGAACCACTGTCTGACTCGCTTCTTCTTCATTTCTGCAACATTCGCGGCCTTTCCTCTAACTTTCTCTGTCGAACAACACCTCTCCTCCTCTAAACCTCACCTCCTCTTCCTAACAGAGACTCAGCTGTCTGAGGGAACTGACAACAAACCCTTTTTTGTTTCTTCGTACTACCTGTATACTCATTTCAAAGCCAGAGGTGGCTGTTGTGTATATGTACGCAACGACTTATCTTGCTCTCGTGTTCCTGGAATTGATTTTTCTGAATTCCCTACTCTCTGGCTTCGGCTTTCTTGCCATTCTCTGACTAAATATATCTGCGCTGCCTACTTATCTCCTGCTTCTACTGACTATGAAAAATTCTTTGACTATCTTACTTCTGCGATGGAACACATTGTCCATTTCTCCTTTCTCGGAAATCTCCATTATAGATTTCAATGTTCACCACCACCCTTGGCCCTCCTCTCCTTTCACTGATCCACTTAGTGAACAAGCCTACATCTTTTCTATCCTTAATGACCTAGATCAGCTTGTACAGCACCCTACCCGTGTCCCCGACCGCATTGGAGAGAGCTCCAACATACTTGACTTCTTCCTTACAACTAATCCTTCTGCTTACAATGTTAAACTTTCCTCTCCGTTGGGCTCCTCCGACCACAACCTTATAACCTTGACCTGTCCTATCGCTCCGGTGCGGCACGCGGACCCCCCAAAGAAACGTCGTCTATGGCACTTTGGAGCTGCAGATTGGGAGGCCGTCAGGTAGTACTTCTTTGATTTTCCCTGGAATGATTATTGCTTCCATGGCCGGTAGCCATTTGAGTGTGCTTTGCGCATTACGGAGGTTATTCTCTCAGGCATGGAAGCATGCATTCCTTTCTCATACCCTTTGAAAAATGCAAGAAAGCCTTGGTTTAATCACGCTTGCTCTAATGTTTTCCGCAACAAGGAGAGGGCCTATAAAAGGTACCAGAGCCAGCCCACCCCTGAATCACATCCTGTTTATGTTTCTGCCCAGAATCATGCATTCTTTGCTCTGCTAAAAATAATTTCATCCATACTAAATGCTCTCAACTCTCCAACTCGAATTCTTCCCGCTCCTTCTGGCACCTTCCCTAAATCCTTTCTAACAACTTTACCTCCTCATCCTGCCCTCCACTCGTCTGCCCTGATGGCTCTGTAGCGATTTCTTCTGCTGATAAGGCAGATCTCTTCACTCAGACTTTCTCCTCCAATTCTGCCTTAGACGATTCCGGTGCTGTTCCTCCGTCACTTCCCCCCTCTGACTTCCTCTTGGGTGACATTAAAATTTCTTCAGTTGATGTATTTTCTGCCATCACTGGCCTAAATACTAATAAGGCATATGGGCCTGATGAAGTCCCTCCTGTTGTCCTCAAGAACTGTGCATCTGTGCTTACACCCTGCCGAGGTAAACTCTTTCGCCTTTGTCTTTCAACTTGTACCTTTCCTTCTTGCTGGAAGTTTGCTCTCATTCAGCCAATCCCAAAGAAGGGTGACCATTCCCAACCCTCAGACTATCGTCCAATTGCT
Source organism: Birgus latro (assembly GCA_018397915.1). Taxonomy (NCBI): domain Eukaryota; kingdom Metazoa; phylum Arthropoda; class Malacostraca; order Decapoda; family Coenobitidae; genus Birgus; species Birgus latro. The sequence continues at coordinate 22,087 of JAGKTI010013335.1, forward strand.
TTAACATCAAGTGTCTCAAAAATTTTCCAGTCAATTCTTAACAGGAAAAATTTTAAAGCATCTTTCCTGTCACAGCCTTCTCTCTGATCGTCAGAATGAGTTCCATCAGGGACGCTCCACTGGTGATTTTCTCACCAACGTTTCAGACTCCTTGTCATCCTAATTTTGGGACTATGGCGAAAGTTTTGCTATTGCACTCAACATCTCAAAGGCTTTCGATCGAGTCGGCATAAATCTTTAATTTCCAACCTGCCCTCTTTCGGTTTGTATCCTTATATCTGCGCCTTTATCTCAAGCTTCCTTTCTGGTCTTTCTATGGCCGCTGTTGTAGACGGCCATCGTTCTTCTCCTAGATCTATCAACAGTGGTGTTCCTCAGGGCTCTGTCCTATCACCAACTCTCTTCCTTTTATTCATCAATGGCCTTCAAAGCTGTACATCTAACCCTATCCACTCATACATTGATGTTTCCACCCTTCACCTTTCCATTCGGTAACCGCAACGTCCATCACAGCAGTTACTTCAACAAACAAGGGATGAGGCTATGGGACACCTAATGTCTGACTTGGCTCGTATCTCTGACTGGGGTAAAAATAATCTCGTTTTTAATGCATCAAAAACTCAATTTTTACACCTATCAACCCGACACAATTTTCCACAGGGGTACCCATTAACGTTTAGTAATATTCAACTCAATCCTACATCATCCTTGAACATGCTTGGGGTTACATTCACTCGGGACTTATCTTGGAAAGATCATATTACATCTCTTGTAAAATCTGCTTCCAAGAGATTAGGTGTGCTAAGCCGACTCCATACCTTCTTTACTTCTGCACAGTTGTTGACTTTATCCGAGGGTTTTATTCGCCCCTGTGTAGAGTACAACTCTCATGTGTGGGGAAGCTGCCCACATACAGCTCTTCTCAATAGGATGAAGTCAAAGGCTTCTCGTCTCATTAACTCTCCTCCTCTTACTGGCTCTCTTCAACCTCTGTGTTTTTGCCGCACTGGCGCATCTTTATCTCTTTTCTATCGCTACTTCAATGGTCACTGCTCCTTTGAACTGTCAGTAGGTATGAGGTGCCCAGGTCGGTTCTGAGCGTACCCCCCCCCGCCC
>JAGKTI010013336.1:0-23202 GCA_018397915.1 Birgus latro
GTGTGTGTGTGTGTGAAAGGTATACTGTTAAGCGGCAAGCATCTGTGCTCATGTTTGCTGCTGGTGATGAGTGTGGTGGTGGATGTGGCTGGAGTGACTGTCAGCCTGTTGTCCTCTGCCATTGCCTGAAGTGTGCTGAGGTAGCTGAAGGCTGCTGAGGTGACTGAAGTGTGCTAAGGTAACTGACGTGTGCTGAGGTAACTGGAATGTGCTGAGGTAACTGAAGTGTGCTGAGGTAACTGGAATGTGCTGAGGTACACAATTATGGCAAACACAATTATGCAACAGTTGCATTTACACAATGTAACTATAACTGCATTACACAATGTAACTGCAGTTATAATACAATATTCATACAATTAGGCTTACTTTAATTATACTATTATATCTCATTTATATATGAATATATATACAGCAAGTCCTTCTCATATATATTGTATAATTGACTACAGGAGACTTACCACTGTATTATTTTAATATTACTATTATGCAGTATATGTGCAATTCTGTAACTACAATGACTACAGTATCCCAGTTATGTAACTTTTACAATATTATATACTTCACTTAATTAACTTACAAGCTGATTGTAATATGTATTAATATATTAAGGACAATATTTCCTGTTGTTGGTACAACAGTGGGCGTGACCGAGCGATATGTAGATATTATATAGGCATTAGTATATATCTCATAACACAATGTTTAGGATGTAGTGTCTGATTTCACATGATATCTGTACACAGTCTGTTGTCCCAGACTATCAAGAGTCCTAACATATGATGTTTCTCAAAATATCCTCGTAGTCCAAACAACCAAGAAACTCATGATGTATTCAAACACGTGGAAGCCCACAGGATACTTATCAGACACTACTACCTTACCTAAACATTCTTTCCCACCTGTATATAATGGCAGAGAGAAGCCCTTCACATCAGAGAAGGGGATAAAGAATGTCCGAGCACAATTAGGGCAGAGTAAGGAGAAAGGGGAGACTGGCCGTCACGGTAAGCTCGTTTGTAAATCACTATCAAGATAACTGTACAATAAAACTCAGTAACTCAAGAGTGCTGCAACTCACCTTCGTTGATAATACGTCTCACGACTTTATTCTGGTTATGTTAAATAATCCATCATCGACTTCCCAACAAGTACCTCCGACCACGCTACCGAGATTGGTGGCAACGGTGAACCACGATACCACTACAGTATCGAGATTGGTGTGCAGCCGTAAGAACGAACCCATCTACGAAAAACTACGTTAAACTACAATAAATTACTACAATGAATCACGCTACCGAGATTGGCGACAGCGGTGAACCTCGATACGACCACGCTATCGACAACTGAAGTGTGCTGAGGTAACTGAAGAGAGCTGATGTAAAAGATGTGTGCAGGATGTATCTATGATCCTGCGTGATGTTGAGGCAATGTTTGTGAGCGGCTGGGGTGTGGAATGTCAGACTTGTATTAGGAGGAAAGGAAAGGTCAGAAGACCTAACTGATTTGTCTCATGAAGCGCTCAGCGATTGTGAGACCAAGAAAACCTGGAGGATCAAAGTCGGACGCTATTTAAGTGAAGAAGGCAGCCAAAGAACAATTTTGCATATTGTGCAAATCAGTCTTAAAGCCCCCAGATCCAGTGAATAGAGGTCCTGAAACCCAAGGCTGGAGTGGCCAGGGGTGGAGTGGCAGGGGTAGAGTGGCCAAGGATCAAGGGTCACATATATAAAGTCAAACCGTATTACGTTTATTTCTTTCCCATTCTATTAATAATATTCTGTATTGCTTGGTGCAATTAACAGGCCGGCAATGTTACCCACACTGACCATACTTTTGAGTCTGGACTATTTTATGCGAAAAATTTGGCTTTTGGGGGCTTTCGATTCATTTATTATGCAAAATGTTATTCTTGGCTATATAGTCAATTTTATGGTAAATTTGGCATTTTTTGGCTTGGACTCATTTTTTTTTTATACTAAACTTCCTTTTTTTATAAAAAAAAAAAAAAAAAAAAAAGCTTTGTTGGATGCTGTACGGGAAAATTTTGAGAAAGTCCACTTAAAGAACACCTATTACACTTTCACAAGCTTACCAGTTACGTATGCTAATTCGTTGCAACTTACTGTTTCCGAGATAATAGTTTTGGCGCTCTGTTTAGTGTTTTGTGTATTTATTTACTTAAATTTACAGTAGTGTGGTGGCAACTTATGAGACACATCACTTAACATCTGTTACTTTGATTAGCTTTCCAAATATGTGCATGGATCCACTGTAACACAGTCTCCGAAATAGCACACTTTTGGAGCTGCTTCGTGCTTAATTTAACGCTTAATTTAACACTTACTGTAGTTGCTTAATTTAATACTTAATTAACACTGAATTTAACACTTAATCACCTCTATTTAGCAATTTGATGGTGAGTTATGTGAAAACTCACTTAACCCGTCCAGTCCCGACTGTTTTATTACCCAGCATACCCCCAGGTCCCGACCGATTTTCGACTTTTTGTTTTTTGGCTGAAATCTTCACTTTTGGTGAGAAACATCGATAATTCATAGAGAAATCACGATCCTGAAGTTAGAAATGTTGATACAGGTGTCACTCAGCCTTACATTTTCCTTCTTTTTCAGGGTACCTGGCTAAAGAAGACGAACAATGGAAGCCACTTTAAATAATGTATTTATTTCATTTATTTGGTATGAATTTATGCGTAGTACAAGTCTATATTGGTTTTCACACAATAATATAAGCATTTATAAGCATTGTTCACTCACCCAAAACCCCAGTATATGGCACCTTCCTTTACGACAATACCACCTCATCGCTTTTGTTCGTTTCTACCTCTAGCTTCTTTGTTTCTTTGTCCTCCACCTCAGGAATAACTTCCACCATGAATTTCGTCATTGGAGAGACCGTGGGGCAACATATCTTTACTGGCCAGGTTACTGCTAACAGGTGAATTGCCCAGTGTGGGGGGGAGGGGGGGTTAGGTGGGGCCAGGCAGTATCCCCGCTTGACAGCAGGTAGAGGAAGGTCTCCCACATATGCCTACCAAAAATCACCCGCAAATGTTGAAAAATGTGCACACAATGGGCCTTGCAACTGAGTGCCGTACGATGCACGTCGTTGGGTCTGTTTGCAGAAAAAAGTAGCGACGTGCATCATACGTCGATGGGACTCGGCAGGTTAAAGGTGACTGCCCTGATTGTAGGTGGCATGGCATATTTTTGTGATCACCTTTGCAATGCTGTTGACTTGGGAACTGCTGCTGGTTAGGGTACTTGTTGTACCTCTTCCTTTCAGGTTTTTGAGTATTCAGCTCATGGTCCTTTTTCTGTGGTCTTTTTCGACCTTTGCCGTTGTTCTGGGAATGGCTTTAACCCGCCCAGTCCCAAACGATTTTTTACGAAATACATACACCCTCAGAAGCCAACCGATTTTTTTTTTTTTTTTTTTTTGGCTCAAACCTCCGCTTTTGGTGAAAAACATTGAAAATTCACATAGAAATCGCCCTCCTGAGCTTAAAAATGTTTATACAGGTGTCATTCAGCCTTACATTTTCCTTCTTTTTCAGGATACCTGGCTAAAAACGAACTGTGGATTTATTAACTAATTCAAGCCACTTTAAATTACGAATTTATTTATTTATTTGGTACAAATTTATGTGTAGTACAAGTCTATATTGGTTTTCACACAATAATAGAGATGATAAAAGCATTGTTCACTCACCCAAAATCCAAGCATATGGCACCTTCCTTTGCGACATTACCACCTCATCACTTCTGTTTGTTTCACCCTCAAGCTTCTTTGTTTCTTTGTCCTCCACCTCAGGAATCACTTTCACCGTGAATTTCGTCATTGGAGAGACCGTGGGGCAACATATTACTGGCCGGGTTACTGCTAACACGTGAATTGCCCAGTGTGGGGGGGAGGGGGGTCAGGTGGGGTCAGGCACTATCCCCACTTGATAGCAGGAAGAGGAAGGTCTCCCACATATGCCTACCAAAAATCACCCACGAATGTTGAAAAATGTGTACACGATGGGCCTTGCAAATGAGTTACGTACGATGCACGTCAGTGGGTCTGTCCGCGGAAAAAAGTAGTGACGTGCATCGTACGTCAGTGGGACTTGGCAGGTTAAGCTTCAGCATTTCAAGCTTGTAAATCTCACAAGCCTCGCGCTCGGCATATTAATGCTTACGCTGCTCACGTTCGTGTTCGAGTTCTTTCTCACGTTCCTCTCACTCTCTCTCATGTTCCTTGATCTGAATTCTGCACTCATCGCCGGCATCGCTCTCGTGCTGTATGACATACTGTTTGATTACCAGGGAATCAGAAAGCCTCATGACCTTGGCTTCCTGTGTAAACAGGTTAATATCCATAGGGCTAACTCAAACAGACTTAGTAAACTAAGGAAATTACTGAAGAAAAAATTGGGAAGCCACAGCTCAAAGAAAAAAGTGTACCAAGAAAGATACGATGTACAAATGGTGCTGTTTTGCAGTCGAATACTAATAACTCAAAATTAAGGATATAGCAGGCTGGTGGTGACCAGTTTAATCTAGTTATACTAGTGAACAAGAAAAAGAAATCCACAAACTACTGAGGAAAGACTTTCACAATAATTAATAAAGCAAGAATAGTGACCTGTTAATCAGTAACCGCCAGTAAGCAAGTGCCTGTAAACATTTATGGTTACAACTAATTGGTAGCTAGGAGTGATTCAGTTTGGTACTATCTCGTTAATAATTTTTATCTTTAAAGCAAAGTAGTTAATATCCTGGAATCGGGAGAAAGGAAGTAGATCACTTATCAATGGAAAAAAATTATTAAGTTTTGGTTTATAAAATTAAAACCTAAATTTTTTACTTTATTCTGGCTTACAATGCCAGTCTCAAAAATGAGAGACTTATAAACTTTCTTTTCAAACAGAACTCAGCTAGGAATAACCACTCACAAATGGAGAATTAATAATTATTGTCGGCCTCTAAAAGAAAGAATGAACCTTGCCCCTGACTAATAGAGTAACCTGGAAATTAGAAATGATAAACCAGATTCTTGCTTTCGCCTCTCTTATCCCACACAATAGTTTTATTATGAATTAATACGAAGTGACCTGGCTTCACTACTAGTCGTGATTAATATCAAGGAAAGTTACACAGGCTGGGAGCTAACAAAATTAGTTAACCTGAGGCGTCCCGACGACGTATGGGTACGTCGCAACGTTTTGTCACGGTGACACCTGACGACGTACCCATACGTTAAGCAATTGCAAGGTCCGTCATTTGCACATTTTTCAAGTTTCAAGGGTGATTTTTGGTAAGCATGTGTGGGAGACCTTCCTCTACCTCCTGTCAGGCAGGAATACTGGCTGGCCCCACCTGACCCCCCCTCGCTCTCACACGCCATTTTCTCAGCAATTCACCTGTTAGCAGTGACCTGGCCAGTAAAGACGTTGTGCCACGGTCTCTCCAATGACGAAATTCACAGTGAAAGTGATTCCTGAGGTGGAGGTCAAAGGAAGAAACAAGTTAGAGGAAGAAACAAACAGAAGTGATGAGGTGGTAATGTCGTGAAGGAAGGTGCCATATGTTGATGTGTTTGGTGGGTGAACAATGCTTATATCACCTATATTATTGTGTGAAAATCAATGCACTCTTGTACTGCACATAAATTCGTACCAAATAAAGAAATAAATACGGAATATAAAGTGGCTTTAATTAATTACCCCTCCCATAGTATGCTTCCTTTGAAGTCAGGTACCCTCAAAGAGCATGAAAATGAAAGGGTACTTTCACCTGTTAAAGGGGGCGAATTCTCTATGAATTTTCGATGTCTCTCACCAAAAGCGGAGGTTTGAGCTAAAAAAAAAAAAATCCAAAATTGGGCGGGATTGGGGGGGGGGGGGGGAGGGGCGGAAAATCGGCCCGGACGTGACGGATTAAGAAAAATATGGAAAATATGAAACACGACTTTACATTTAATCGAGCTCAAAAGAAAAGCTGTAAATTTATCAGTTACATCAAAATGAATTCTTAGGGTATGAGAATCTGAACGCAGGTAGATTAATTCACTCACACAGTCAGATTATCTAACGCTCTTAACCTTAGAAAACAGAAAGAAAATGCTGACTGGAGTCTCAGGGCTGCTGGCTGAAGAGATATGGAGTCACAGAGCTGCAGATGGCTGGGTTATATAGCCGCTAAGACACGCCAAAACACGAGGGCAGTCTTTGGTGATATAATGCTCCTGCACTTCCTTGTCACTACATCAATCTCTTTTGGCTGTTCATGACCAACGCCACTGTTTCCCATGCGACACAGTGCATGTGCACAGTAAGTAGGCATGGCTTCCCTTCCCAACCGTTACAGAAGCGGGCAGACGATATACACATATACCAACTTCCCTCAGCGATACACCAATGTTTGTGTATATAAACAATCACTCCTGAAACAATGGCAAATGTTTTGAAATCTGTTCGAATCGGAGTGCCATTGTGGAACGGTTAGCTGAATAAATTTTGAGGTATTTCACGAATGTTCGCGAGTTCCCGTAATAATACCTACCTACATACATACATACATCATCGAATCCTTTGTTTCCCCATGAGGAGCCTAGGAGCCAGGCGCTAGGCAAGTTGGTCCTGATATTTAAGATGAATGACCAGCCTCACACATCCCTAAGTGGTATTATGTGAGCAATAAACCTCACCCACCCCTTGGATATAAACCTACTCAAGCTCAATCTGGTTGGATCACATTAATTACTCACTAAACCACCAAGGATTATAGATGAGTTATATGGCTACCACCCAGCATAGTAAATGGTTTCCTCTTGTACAGGAAGCCATTTGTCACTCAGTTTAGAGTCACCCAATACAATTCTCGAATTCGCGACATGGTACACCAACAAATACTGAAGATAAAGCTTCTGAGAGGCCAAACCCAGCCATTAAACTTCCAGCACATCCTACGAAACTCATTGTTATAAATAATTTTTATAAACTTGGCATTTTATTATTTTTTCACTTTGCTCATTCTTATATAAATTTTGATGTTAATGAATGCATAGTAATGTGTAGCCACGAGTGGCGAACGTGATGGAATGCATGCTGATATCGTTGACTTATGTGGTGCCACCATGGTTTTGCTGACCTGGCTGTCTCCGGATATAGAGGAGAGCAGCGCACCGGCTTTTCAGTCAGTTGAGAAGTATTGCTCCCAACGGGCGTTACCTGTACCTAACTTGTCCACAATAAAGACGTTAAAACACAGTGGACATTTACGCACACCTTCCGTCAATCCTGCTGTTACCCAGCTACATCATTAATAGGTGCACACCACCCAGACGAGAATAAAAATCAGAAAACTAACCTGAATACATCCATAGCACATCAGCATATATAAGCTGTGAACACTGTAAATCCTTGGCCAGATTTCTTGTCAGTTCCTGAGCCCAAGCCATGGCTGTCGTTACAGTATCATGGTGTGCTGGTGGCATATCAGTCAACGGCATGTATGTAATTCTAGTCTTTGGTTTTATAAATTGTCCATTGTTACGGACGTCTGTTGTAACCATTCTATTCTGAGCAATGTTTTCACTTGTGAATGGATTGTAGAAAATGGCAGATCAATTTCCCTTTCCCTTCTTTCTAACACATCTGTATCTGATAATAGATCTTTGGATACTGAGTGTTCACGTACACCAGATTCATTTTTTTTTTTTTTTTTTTTTTTTGAGGCCTCAGTGTCTGACAACATGTGTATCATATTCAATTAGTCTCTGTGTTTCCTCCTTTCTGTGTCTGGGAATTTTGTCATCGGTCACCACTTGGACATTTTAACTGTCATGATTAGTGTTGTGAATGAGTCGATTTCTTGCCATTTTGTGATGAATTATCTTTATCAAAGTTGTCTCCAGTGAACTAAAATAAACCGTCCTCAGCAATATGTGTACCATGAAGACATGCTCTCTTTGATGCTGCAACAGCTGCGGATTTCTTGAGCCTCCTTAATTCATCATACGTGCATGTGACATCAAAATCATAGAGACAGTTTACAAGGTCTTAAAAATCCCTCAGTAAGACACTAAGACCTAGCTTAAGCATCGTGACTTGATTTCGTAAGAATGAGGTAACAATATTGTCTACCAGTAATGCTAGGAGGGTACGGTCCATTGCTGGTGATAATCGAGATAACAATGCTAGTAAAATGGTCTGTAGCAACTTCATCATTTACTCTAGTTTTGTAACTACTCTTATCCACTTCAGTGCATTTTGTCTCTAGACATATCTTTGTTTTCACTTTATTCAGTGCCATGCTAAGGCCATCCCGGCTTTATCTGGTATAATTCTAAGTGCTGCTGAAGCCCCACTTTTCAAAAGCAAAATATTTGCAACTCCAGGTGATGACAGGATACTAAATGGTCTGACAGTTTTGTAACTAGTGACTTTCTGCATAAGGCCTTACCATCATTTTCTTTATATAGATTATACAAATCACTTCATTTCCATATTAGGGACCTATTATCATTCATAATGGCAATAACGGTTTGCAAAGCACAGTCCATTTTATTTATACTGGTAAGACTTGCCCTGCTGCAGCAGCAATATACCTCGATGGTGAATAGTTTATTCTGCAACTGACATGATATTGTGCATCAGCAGCATGAAGGTCTGCTGTAGCACCATTAACTCCAATTCTGACAAGGTTAGAAAGCTCGATTCGCTCATTGCAAATTTCCAACACATTTTGGTTAATTCTTAGCAGATCTCCTACTTCTCTAAACTTATAAGCTGAGATCCAACGTTCTGAATGCTTCTTATCTCTTTCCACATTACATTCTTCACCACAATGAAGACAATGCTTTCTAAACAGATGTTGGATCATCTGATCATCTTACTTACTTTCTGGGATTATCGTCACGATCAGCATTGTCATAATTATATGTTCTAGTCTCTTGCATTTGATTTGGACACTGATTTAGGTGAACAGTATTTTTTCTTTTAATGCAAGAAAGAATGAACCAATGGCTAAGAGCCCACGAACCGTTCCTTCCAAGAAAAAAAAATACAAAAGAGCCAAATTCAAGACTCGTTCATTTCGAGATGCCTGGACACACTGTGTTTTAAAGAATGCCTGGACACACTGTGTTTGAAAGACTGGAGATCATAGGAAGTAGGAAATACGGACGGAGGGAGACAGTTGCAGAGCTGACCTGTTGCATAAATGAAGGACCGGGAATAACGTTTAACTCTTGCATTAGAGTGTTGGACAGAAAAGGGATGAGAGTTTGTTGCTAGACGGGTGCAACACGCCCGTCGTAGAGGTGGAGGGATGCAAGCAGACATTTCAGAGAAGCAGTGACCATTGAAGTAGAGATGTAAAAGAGATAATGATGCAACAGTGCAGCGAAGAGACAGAAATTGAAGGAAGCCAGTAAGAGGAGGAGAGTTAATGAGACGAAAAGCCTTTGACTCCACCGTATTGAGAAGAGCTGTATGTGGGTAGCATCCTCACACATGAGAGTTGTACTCTACACAGGGGCGAATAAAACCCGTGTATAAAGTCAACAACCGTTCAGGGGTAAAGAAGGTACGGAGCAGGTTTAGCACACATAGTCTCTTGGAAGCTGATTTTACAAGAGATGCAATATGATCTTTCAAAGATAACTATGTTGAACGAGAGTGTCTGTGAGCTCACACCATAAGATTTTGCACAGTGTCAAGTATTCGCTGCAGTTCTTCGTGTTTAACATCCCCGTAAGCTTTACTGAAGATGACCATTGATTCTGTCCCACATGATAGTCTATCTTTTCATATTATTGCAGCCGAATTTGAATGACAGGTAGCACTGGCCCGGACCTAGCGAGGCGATGTCCGCCGCAAGGGGGCGCCCTTCCCCGCATTGTGTACGTTATGTACTTTACGTGTAGGATGGGCCCATAGAAGAATTTACTTACCTGTGATCGATGGAATTGCATTACAAGACTGTATAGGGTTGAGCAGCAGTGCAGCAACAGCAGCAGGTTGCCCGGAAATGTTGATTCATTTGTGATGAATCACTGAAAAAAAATAGTTGCTACTTACCTATTGCAGACCATTATTTGTTCAGATTATGAAAAGCCGTTTGGAAGCAGGAACCTTAAAACGAAACTGATGTAGGGTTATACTGTAATACAACTAAGCAGTTGACTGAATAATAAGACTAATATCCGACCGCTTCGGACCCAGACACCCTCATTACAAGAGATTTTTTTCTAATATCTTCATTCTGGGTACAACGACTAAAATAAACACTCATAATACTGACCGCGTACCTACAATAGGACTGAAAAATTTCCCTCATAGTGATGACCATTACAATATAAGAAAGAAGCAACTGAAACACTAGCACCCCTGTAAGGAGAGGCAAATGAGAGAACTTGAACACCGAGTTAAAATATTACCAAAGTTATCCTTAACCCCGTGAGAGATGGCATAGGAATCAGAAGTTTGGACTGCCTTAATGTTTCTGTGTCAGTGTGTCTTTCTCTTCTTTCCCAATCTCCCTTTACCTCTCTATCTGTCTCCCTCATAAATATTCTTGTTAACCTTCTTCCTTTACTGTCACCTATTTTCATACTCATTATTCCACATTCCTCCCTCCTCCCCTCTGGCGTTTTCAATCATCCAGCCACTGTTCTTCTTCGTTACCCTGTCTTCCACCTCCCTCCCTGCCTCCCTCTCTTCTCTTCACTGGCCTTGATGTCCTGCTTCCGTTCCTGTCATCCATCTTCTCCCTATCGTTTTACAATCGTCATTCCTTCTGGCCTGCTTTGCTGTTATTGTTATTATTATTTTTTAAATTGTACCTATAGGTGTCGACAGTATATGAGCAGAGTTGCTGTTGCTTCAAAAGCTTTTCAGTATTCTGTTTTCATTGTGTTAAGTTTGTTGTCAGTGTCATTGTTTAACCCTTCGTACACAAGGTGAAAAAATGTAACCTTGAATGCCAGTTGGAGTCTTGCAAGACCCCAACTTAATTTTTGTATTTCTGCCATATGCATATAGTTACAAATGTTGAATTGTGTACATATGTTGCCCAGGACACAGCACGTGCAGCCTACCCAACATGTGTCCCATTTGTATCTCAGTGTTTTCTTTTTGTGTTTTGTGATAGTAAAATTTTTATGATTTTCTCCAATATTTTTGAAAATTTGCACATGTAATGCTTTATGTGGCATATATTTTTAGGGTACATCATTCTAATTTATTTGGCATGCTCTTAACATAATCAAATAAATGTATATGTGGTTATAGTACCATAGAGAAAAAACACAGTATCAGGAAAAAAAAAATGGTGAAAAATTTGGTTGAATCTATGTTCGGAATATAAACAAGACTGACATTTATATTCAGAAAACCATGAATGATTTACAAATCAAGTAAACATTAACATAAAGATTTTCAGTCAGAAAACAGGTAAATCACTGGAGGATCTTCTACAGTTCACCTCCACTGACTGGAGAATATCTCAACATTCTGTGACATGGTTAATAATATCTCGAATCTGAAAAAAATTAATTACACGGAATGCTAGGTGGGGTACCGGACGACCCCCATGGAGTTTGCACCCTCCTAACTCCTGGACTATAAGAGTCTTTCCGCTCAAATGTTGTGTGCTTATACACTGGCCAAAGACAAACAAAATAGTGGTTCGCCAGATCCCTGAAACAGTAAGTGGCTGAATGGCACATTTTGAAACTGTGCTGGGGCCAATCTGAGCCCACGTGGAGAACGAAGGGTTAATTACTGGATTCTTGTGATGGCATCTGGTTTGTGTGGGAACGGGGAGTTGTACTGGGATGAGTGACGTTTTTCTAGCCAGGAGTGTCTAGTGTAGAGTTTGACTTGCAATGTCTTCCTTTGTTTTCTGGAATTTGGTGTTTTTCTTCATAAATGCCTTTCGATGTCAGTGAGGTGTGCTTTTTGAGTGTAATGTTCTGTTTCTTCTGTACATTTTGTCCAGTCTGCATTCTTGTAGGTTGTGTAAGTGATGTGTCATCACTCTGGTTTGTAGTGTATTCTTGTGACGATGATGAGTGAGTGGTATGTGAAAGAAGATTGCGTTCTGTCCGTCAGTTAGTGGTGTACGAAAATGTGGACGAATAGAATATGGTGTTTGGGGAGAAGGTAGAATGGAGTGCTTGATGTGGGATGTAGGTGTATAGTGAGTTAGGTGTCACTAAAAATGCGCAGTTTATTGAACTGTGTTGCTATGTCCAGGCCTGGACAGATGTCTTGGTTACTTTAGTGTCAGACAGTGTTATCATCAAGCTGTCCAGCAAGGGCAGAATTAGGTGTCTGTGTTAGGGGCAAGAACCGAAGGTTGTATTGCACTGGGACGACATGGGTGGTTTCAGGGGGAAGAAGCAGGTTGAAAATGTTCAGTTCTTGTCTGTAACCAGAGTTGTCACTGAGTGAGTGTATTTCTCATGTGGTGTCATTTTAGAAGGGTGACTTTGTTGTCTGTGTTGCATAATTTAAAGAAAGTAGTTGTGAATGTATGTCATGATGCCTTCTCCATGTCCATCAGTACAACGACACAAAATTTTGTTTATGTTAAGATGGCTCATCTTATTTCAGGCGACATCCTCTCAGTGTGAATTGGTTAGAAAAATAAATCTATACTGGCTCCTTCAGTATCACGATTTCATTTTTTTTTTTAATCTTGCAGGGACTATACAGCTATTTAATTTAGCTTAGAGAGAAACTCTGCTATTGAGGAGATTTTATTCAATTGCTCTGGAATATTAAGTTGTTTTCATCTGACAAGAACTGGGCAAAAAACGATGAACCGTAGTTATAAGTCAAGACTGAGCCTCCTTGGTTCCATGTCAAATCTACTGTCCTACATGATTACCCTTGGCCATCAACTAAGCTGGAAGCAGTTAAAGGTCTTTGTAGGTGAAACACACTAACTAGCCATTGCTTCACAGTTACTCACAATCGGCTCAACTCTGGGAAACAAGACTGCTCTCCTGCCTTATCACTGAAAACACATAAACAACAATGTTTGGGATAAGAACACGAACTTATGAAACCACTTTTGACTGCGGTCCATACAGGGACACTCTATATAAATTTATTTATTTTTAGCATCCAGACCTCAATTAATGATCTTCACATTTGATGCATAGTAAAGAAAAAGAGACTTATGAATAACTAGAAGGGCAACTCGGAGTTTCCTGGGTAAAACCCTATGATCGTGCATTACCTGGGACCCTGGATGGCCACTCCTTGTGTCAGAAGACTCTCGGGTTCCCATTTTAACCTTGGGCACCATTTTCCATTTCCCCAGGGTTATATTTACCTTGGACCTTTTTTCCCACTACCTACCCACCCACCCACCATCCCTGCCCACCCATCGTACCAATCTTTCTACCCAGTCAATCCGCTGTAGCTGATAATATGGTTATAGAAGTAGAAAAAAATACGGTTTGGCTATCATCTTTCCACAATGTTGATTTGAGAATTTCTGATTAATTATAATCTTAGCCACTTTAGTTTATGTAAACATTTAAATCTGTCGTAAGAAGTCACAGCTGGTATAACTGTTTAAAGAGTTCTATATGCATCATATTGATTTCCACAGAGAACAGACAGGCAGACAAACTCTCTCTCTCTCTCTCTCTCTCTCTCTCTCTCTCTCTCTCTCTCTCTCTCTCTCTCTCTCTCTCTCTCTCTCTCTCTCTCTCTCTCTCTCTCTCTCTCTCTCTCTCTCACTCATTCACACAGACACACACACACACATTATTATTATTTACCAGTAAAAGGCCTTTGTCAGCGAGGTACGAGCGAGATCATTTAAAGCCGAAAGCAATGTAATGTCACCTTACACCCCGAGGATGCCAAGAGTATATTGATGGCTATCCACCTACCAAGTTTCATGTCTTAACGACAAACTGCCTGGCCTGTGGCCCTCTTTGGAAATGTTTCAGCATGCCACACTTGGCGCGTGTCACGTGCCTCGTGCACTGCCTGTGTGTGATGATACCTGTCAAGAACGTACATTAAAGATTTGGGCTATCATATGGTGCAAACCACGCAGTGATCGGCCCTGTGCTTGCTGAGATGTAAGCTTCTCAAAAGCGTTACGGATGGGCTAAGTCTGGCTGGGCCGGGTTGGGCCAGGCCGGGTGGGGCCGCTCACATGTTAGAAAATGTCACTACCTTACAAGAGACTCGCAAGGGCTTCGCCCTCGCTCGTAATCACCTGTTCGCCAACTTTTCTACTGCCATCAGTCTCTCTTTTTCTTTTTTTTCTCGTCCTCCCTATTTGACGTCTTTTTCATGCATCTCCTCACATCTCCTCCCTCTCCCTTCCACCTGTCCTCCTTCTGTCATTCAGTCCCTTTGTTCTGCGGCGGCTGAGTGCTTAGCGTTGCTGCCTGTGAAGCTGTCGGCTCGTTAGCGCCATGGTTTGACTTCCGGTGCCGCCAGCTGGTTTCACTTGATTCGGGTGATCATCTACCCGGGGGGCTGGTAGGAATACTAGGGTAACACCTAGTTGAGATAACTGTGGTAACCTTGATGATGCAGTGGCCTTGTATCACAGGATGTTGGGTGGTACCTGCCACAGGCTCAAAGGCCTATGTTACACAGAAGAGCACCGAGCCTCAGCGCGACTGTCTCCACCTTTCCTATATTTTTCTTCTTTTTACCGTCCATTGTCTTGTGGTTTCCCACTTAATCCATTTTTTGTCTTATTGTTTATTAATTTTGCCAGGTGATGTATTATGCATAGGAGAATCATTTATGGCAAATGTCTGATAGTTTTTTTTTTTTTATGTGTCCGACTCTGGGCATAGGCTTTACAGCCTGCTATCAAGGCCCAGCCGTCCTCCTACATACCATACACCTCTACATGTCACCACTTCGGCGCTAACACCCACCGTCCATATTGAATACATGCTAGGGCTGTCTCATACAGGACTGGTGTATTGGTATTAGCGGGGTTATTTTTACGACATGTCGGCGGGGCTTCTGGTAGATCAGTAAAGCCTGATTTAATGAAATTCAAATCCATAAACTGTTCCCTGCCTCAGCGAGGATTCGAACCTGGGTCCCTCGGGACTGCAAGCCAACTCTCAGGTACCTTATTTCTCTTTTCAAGGACAATACTGTAATGCCTTTTGAACTGTTTCGCTCAGAGGCCGTTCCAGTAGTGAATGACATCATCTGAGAAGATTCGCAACGAAGTTAATATCTTCGTCGTTGGAGTTAGGGTCTGTGCGTCATCGCTTCCTGCATATTAGGATTGATGGTGTGATGTATGGGGGTGAGACGCAGACAGTGATGAAAGAATAGGAGGAATGAATGAGATCAGTAGCAATGGATCAGCTGAAAAGTGCACTGGGGGAAGAATGCACGGAGGGTTGCGTGAGAAAGTATCGTTCATATAGTTTACAGTTTCGACCTGTGCTAAACCTGCTACTTGAATGCTGAGACACGATTAAGTAAAATTAGAAGTGACACAAATGAAACCAACGGACAGCTTACCAGACAGATGGAAACATATTGAGTTATATAACTATTTTTCATATATTGATAAAATTATGTGATTACCAATTCCGTCCCACAAGTAACTGTAACAAGTTCATTTCACACCATAGTGCTCTCAGAGAGAGAGAGAGAGAGAGAGAGAGAGAGAGAGAGAGAGAGAGAGAGAGAGAGAGAGAGAAAGAGGATGATGTTTTTGTATTTTCAAGGAGGCTTCCACCGTCCATCAAAAGTTTTATTCAACATGAATAGACACACAAATCAATAAACTGACGAAAACAAGTAAGCAAAAAAAGAGAAACTGCAATATAAACAGACAATATGGACAGAAATACTTATAAAAAGCGAGTCAGACAAACAGGACAACGCACAGCTACATTAGCAGACCAAGATGTAAACAATCACATAACATGCACACAAATACACTGGAAGAAAAACTGGTAAATGGGCAATTTGCCATTGAGAAAGAAGCAAAAAATGCAATGGAGGTACCTAGAGTGGAAGTCCTATTTTCACACCACCATCCTCATACCTCTACAAACGACACTATTAATGATGTACTGCGTGATTTTGCTCTTCTGTAAAAGCCGTAATAACAACCACATCTAAAGAAATACAACTACAAATGATGTATGTGAGGGAATAATGTGCGTTTCAGCTTGAGAATGAACAGATGGTTGGTGGCTATACGAGTAAGGAATTACAGGGAGCGAAGGACAGAAGAGAAGAAAAGAGAAGGAAGAAACAACGGAAGCAGGCTGAAGAAAAAGCGAACTGACGGAAAATTAGGGTAGAAAAATGAAGAAAGGAAGTGAGAAGAAGGGAACATTAAAAGAAATGGAAATATGAAAGAGAAATGGAAAAGGAAAGGTTGAGAATAAATCTATCTATATATCTATTGCCAGACACCATAATCCCGTAAGGGGTGGCCATTTGACTTTGAGTTATTTTTTTTTACGGGGAGGGGCACTAACCCTCCACCAACCCACTTGTTGACACGTAGGGAGCACGTATGGTTTGGTTATATGGTTACCACCCAGCGTTGTAAATGGTTTCTTGGCTTACAGGAAACCATTTGGCTTGTCACTCAATGTAATGCCACCTGTAAAGGAAAGAAAAGCAGTAAGAAGTGACAGGAAATATAGGAGAAATAGGAAGAAAGGAGGGCAGGCACAGAAAAAGAATGATAAAGGCTAAGGAAGAAGTAGGCAGCGCTACATCAAGTGAGTGGATGATGGTCGCCACCACCTACCACTAAAATAATAAATGAGAATAAATGAAGTTACTAATGGAAGGTCACTGACAGAGAAAGGGAGAGAAGGGCGGGGGTGGGGGAAGGTGAGGGGGAAGTGAGAGTGAGAGGGAATGGGAGAGGCGGAGCAAACAGTAGAGAGAATAGAGGAAGGGATAAGAAGTGGGTTATGAGGAGAGAAAAGAATGTATATAAAGAGGGAGAATTTAAGTGAGGAAAATTATGTGACAGATATAAAAAGAGAGCGCAGGACGAAGCATGGGGATATGGGCTTTTGTAAATGCATGGCGGTGGAGAAGGGGGACTGCAGTACCTGGATTTTGCCCTATTGAAATAAATCTGCTTATGTTATGCGTAACTAACCTGGTGATCCGTGAATGATTTACTCACTTGCTAGAGAAGGAGACGGGGTGTGGAGCGGCGGAGTGGGAGAAAAAATAGTGAAGAAATAAAATGAGGAGGAAGATAATTAATAGCAAGGGGAGAAATCGGTGGTAGCAGAGAAACAATGAACGGAAATGACTAAACTGGGATGGAGAAGGAAAGACGTAATGAGGAAAGATTTTAAAAGGTGGGATGGAGGGGGATTTAGAGAAGCAGGAAGGTGAGTGTAAAAATTATAAATGGTTGCATAGAGAACAGAGAACAAGGAAGGGATAAACTGTGTAAGAAAAATGAGAACGAAGAGATGATGGCAGAAGGATAGAGAGGAAATGAAAGGGGAGGTAAAAGGGAAAGAATGGGAGGGAAGGGAGATTGGCAGGGATTTAAGACAAAGGGGAACCAGTAAAGCAGGCAGGGAAGTGATGCAAGGAGACACATTTGCTAGGCAAGAAATATAGGTGAGAAGAAAGGAGATAGCGAAGGAAAAGAGAAAAGACAGAGGTAGGAGGAGAGGTAGGTAGCGGGAGGAGGAAAACAAAGGTGGGGCAGGAGGGGAGGTATAGAGGAAGGGAGGCAAGGAAGGAAGTTAGGAGGCAAGGGAAGTACGGCAGGGAGGTATACTGAAAGGTTAAATTAGGCAATGAGGAAAGTGAGGTCGAAGGAGAATAGCAGTTAATTACGAAAGCATTTGAATTTAAAAAGCAGTAGTTCCTAGGCTAATCGCCATGGCCCTGTGGTGGATGACTGTGTATTTCTCACGAGGCCATGGGGCATTTATAGTAAACGGTATATGGAGTCTCATGACAAAGAATTTTACTATCTTTTTCCTGAAGTGAAATTATTGAATAATTTTCTTTCACCCTTCCTGTGGAAAGCGTTCCTAGCAGCAACCGACAATGTATTTGTAGAAATTTGAAGTGATTCATTTGAGAAGCAAACATTAGAAAGAGGAAATTGATGGGAGTCGTGGTTGAGAATGGTTTGCTGCAAGACTGTCAGCGTATTGATGACATGGTTGTTTTTGCTATTCTTATTTTTTTGGCAGAGTGTTTCAAGTTCCTGAGCATCAAGTCAAATCACCAGAATCGGTTCCATATTAAGATGACCTCTGGTGGTCTTTTACTACAGTTAAACCACTGATTCACACACTATTGGCAAAAAAAATCCAGTTTCAGTCTGGTCACTGAGTCTTGTGTATATGTGCTATTAAAATACATTCAACTCCATCTATCTGACATTAACTAAAGTCAATGGAAGAGTAGCGGTACAGTTCATGTAGAAAGCTATTCATTTTTTTCAACAATAAGTCAAATGTCAAGATCACAGGGATAGGTCAAATGCTGACTCTGCAAAATCAATTTTAATAGTGTTTGTTTCCAATTTTCATCAAGCTTTGAAGAAAGTGTTATGGTAAGGTATGAATGAATTGGGAACAATCGGTCAAACGTGAAAATTGCAGGGTAAGGTTTAATGTCAACTCATGTGTGAGTGTGAATACAATAACTCAAATAGTTTTAGTCTGTTTTTTAACAAATTGCGTGGGAAGGTCGAGGGGTGTACATGAAGAAAATCCATTGTTTGTTAAAACGAGGTCAAAGTTCAATGTCACATGGCAAAGTCAACTTGGTGTATCCAGTTCAAACCAAACTTTGCAAAACAGTTGAGGATATTACAAGAATAAGATGCTTAAAATTTGAGAGCAATCAGTTAAAGTTCAAGACCACAGGAAATTGTCAACAATCAAGGTCAAAGGACAAAGTCACCTACTACAGTTTTGAGCTGATTTTAATGAATATTGGTAAAAGAGTTATTGGTTAGACACAAATCTAGGACTTCGATTTTGAACTGATCGAAGAACAGGTCAAAGAGCCCATAGTGATCACAGGAGCTGACCTCTTGAAGTACTCCTCATTTTTTGCACTCAGTGTCACTCCCTCTCTGCCTCACTGAGGCACTGTACTTTATTGAAGAACGGGGTCCAACCCTTACGGCAAAAGTGTAAGGAAAACAAAAGCATGCTCAGTGGTACCGGGCCAGGTTTCAGGCAGGGTGAGACCCTTGAGGGTCACCCTCTTTTATGGCAGTGGCCCAGGGGTGTATTACCCCAGCCATTAGACATGACCTTTTTTAAATGAAGGCCACGAGTTTCTGCAATATGGCAGACCTTTATTCGCATAAGTTACGATGCGACCTCTGAGGACCATCCCCCAGAGGAGGGCGGAGCCCTCATTATTCTTCACCAAAGTTGTTATGCATGACAAAAGTTTTTAGTGAAGGACATGAAATTTTGCATACTGACAGGATTTCACACCAGCCATGATCTGGGAAGGGTGAAACCAACGAAGGTTGCCTCTCACTGAGGTGAGCGCTATCTCCATGGGTCCCAGCAAAGTCATTACACACGGTCATTGTTTATATCTTAGTAACACGAATTATTTCTTATTGGTAGACGGTTACCCCAGCCATGTTTCAGGCAGGATGGGAACCTGATGGCCATCTCTCACAGGTAGGGGCAACATCATAGGGGCAACATCATAGTTTTTGCGTAGCCACACGAAAATTTTGCAAAGTAGTAGACATCCACCCAGATCGAAGTTTGTGGTGGATGGGACCTCTGAAGTTCGGTTCTTTGCCTTCCGTGTAAACATTTTTTTCTTTCCTATTACAGAATTGCAGGGATGGTTGCGGCTAATAAAGATTTCTTTGTCTTGTTTAGCAAAAAGATCTACTCTAAGAATAGAAACCAATAAAGTTGTCCATTCCAGTGAAAATTTAAAGCATTAAAATCAAGATCCCTTCGTATAAATAATGACATGAGATACTGCAGCTCAAAGCAACAAAAAATATGGAATGAGACGCACTTCGAAAGTTGATCAGTTGCATTCGTGAATGACTGAAAATACCGAATAACTCCTGCATTAGACAGCGAGACAAAACAAGAGTAAGAGTATGTTGATTGATATGAACTGCATTACTGTCTTAAAGGGAGAGGAATGCATACAGATGAAACAGAAGAATAATGATGGTTCGGGTAGCGGTTGCCGCTGTAAATAGATGTAACTCTGCTGTGATGAGGGCGAAGTTGCAGACAATCAGTAAGTGTAACTATACTGCTTTTACACTAACTTGGCCTAAATTTTCCATACCTCCATCATGAATGCTGAGTTATAATAATATTTTTAAACTAGATTATGATGCAGGTCATGAAGAAGTGTGATGAAAAGGACACTGAACCAGAGTATTGCCTTTTTCTGCCACAGAGATCCGTGAAATAAGTTGCAAAAGGAAGCAAATCTGGCCCAAGTTAGCATAAAAATGGTATAGAAGGAATTAGACTTCACTATGTTTGGTAAAACCCCCCACAATCCACAGCCACTCTCTCCAACGCACACACACACATGAGATGTGTGCTTCACTCAGGATTGTTACCTTGCCCGAACGGAGTCCTGTCAGGTATTGTTTTTTGTTTATTTTTGTTAATATCATTGTTTTTGGTCACATTACGGAAAAACGTCTGAATGAAATTACATGAAACTTTCAGGATATGTTGGCACAGGTCCCAAAGGAAAGTGATTAAATTATGGAGGTAATCGAGAGTCCCTGAAAGGTCAAAATCAAGGTCACGTATTTTCAGAGGGCTATAATTTGAAACCGGTGGAAGATAGAGACATTTACTATTAAGCACAAACAGGAACTCGTAATTTGGGCTTTCATTTGGCAACAAAACCTCTGACCTTGAGTGACAATGAATGACAAACTCAAGGTCACGGGTATTCAGAGGGCCATAACTCGAAACTCACTGAGGATAGAGAAATATTTACTATTATTTGCATATAGGAAGTCCAATATGGGTTTTTAACTGGTACCATGACCTTTTACTGTAATTGACTTTGAAAGGTCAAATTTAAGGTCACGGATATTCAGAGGGCTATAACTTTAAACTCGTTGAAGACAGAGATATTTACTATTATCAAGTTATAGAAAGTCTCATATGGGCTTTCATTTGACACCATGACCATTGACCCTGAATGACCTTGAAAGGTCAAAAGTAAGATCACGGATTTTCAGAGGGCGTCGCTTGAAAACATTTGCACCATTACCTTCGACCTTATTTGTGTACAGACAATAAAAGGAAGTGACGATTAAGTATTTAACAGCAATAAAATAACTGCTTTTGGGCGAGGTTTGTTGCGCCTAGCACCACTTGTTAACCAAGAGATGCAAGCTTAAATACGCCCACTTTACACATTCACATCCAAATCAGTAAGACCATCACACCCACAGTCATATTACACTTACGTCCACCTACACCCATATCCACCTACACACACACTCACCAACACCTATGTCACGAATTTTCTTCATTGTAAAATCACGTTAAGTTAAATCGTGACATCCTGTGATTTTGAGGAGCAAATTAATATATACGATAATTTTTAGTTGTCGGGCTTTGCTCCGGGCCAATTGCGCATGCGCCGAGCTCCCACCTGCGCCGCGTCGAGATTCAAATCAGTCTGGTCTTAGTCACGGAAAGATTGGGTCGTACGCCTCTAGAGGCTCGAGTGAATTCTTTATTTCAGATCTCGGCTTGAATCGGCGTGTCTTCCCTAGTTCCCACCTTGTTGGTGATCGACTGCAGTACAGTCTCATCCATACCGATCAGTATTTTCTGGTTTTTTCCTAGGCTAAGCTTTTTGAAATATTTAGCCGTTATCTGAGTGTCTGAGCGAGTGAGTGCATTCCTTTACTTGATTTGAATTTCATGTAACATAAATTCATTTCTTTGTAATTAATAAATTCACAGTTCTTTTCTTGAGCTTTGTTAAAGTTTATTAACTGTGTTTGATTACTCCACTCTATTATTTAATACAGTTTGCTACTCTGCGTTAGCACAACTTTTGAATTAAATCACGGCCGGTACTTAGGCCAGCTTTGGCATCACACTTTAAATCCGTTGTGCTAGCTAGGAGTTTGGCTCAGCCAAGAGCCTGTTATTATTATTATTATAGTTTTTTTTGATTGTTGGGGGGGGAGAAGAAACTTTCTCGTAGGCCAACGGTACAATATTGCAGCCCAATAGAGCGTCTAGTTCTCTGCTGCGTGCTGTTGAGGAAGTTTGTAATTCTCGACCCTAGAGAATTGACATAGCACACTCAGCTATACATTGTATACCAATTATACAATATTTCATTATTTCTTGGGAATACTTAAATTTCCCCTGACATCTGGCGACACGCCAGAGTAAAACTCTCATTTTCCCCTGACAACCTACACCCATACTTTCCCCCTCACACACCCACAGCTACACCAACACCCACTTACACCTACACTCACACTCGTTTACACTGAGCTACACACACACACACCTGTACCCAAACCCACATCCATTTACACATTCAGGAGTAGGCGGTATAAGAAAGTAGATGAGAGAGCTGGGGCGAAATATTCTGGTCAGGGCATCTACATGTCATGCCTTTGCATGAAACTTGAATGAAAAAAATACATAGTTATAAGCACTAGCTTTTGATCAAAGACTGCACCTGGAAGAGATGTATGGCCTGGTCCTGCATCTTGTATAAGTTTTATTGCTGTTATTTTGTTTTATTTTACCCACTGTGTTATCTTTTTCACAATGCCAGTATCGTTTAACACATAATACTTCTTTTAAATGTTTTACCTACTCTCCCACGGTGTATTAACACTGTGCCTTTTTTTCTTTTATCCATCTTCCTCTTCCCCGCTCTGTATATATGGCTAGGTTTCAGGTTGAAGCTTAGCAAAGCCGTAAAGACAAGAAAGGCGGCCATGGAATTGGATCAGACCAAAGGGTCATATTGTACAACACAGGACTTCATTTTTATACAGGGGAATGCATTGTTTCGTTGAAAGTCTGTGATTTTGTGGACTTTGCACAGGAAACAGATTAAGATCAGTGGAAATATTAAGTTCCTTTTGTTTGTAAACTTTATTCTTAAACACACACACACACACACACACACACACACACACACACACACACACA
>JAGKTI010013337.1:0-10099 GCA_018397915.1 Birgus latro
AGTCTGATTCATTTATATATTTTGTTTATTGGTAGCATGTTGGTGGAGTTTTCCTAGCAGTGACAGTTCTCTGATAAATCAATGTTACATGTTTTCTTAATATCAGTATTTTTGCCACTAGGTTTCATCATTTTTAGAAAAGCAAAACATTATGCCATTTTCTGAAATATCTGTGGAATGTATTTCTGTGTTATACAGTTTATTTCAGTGTAACATCTTTACACCTGCAAAAATATAATGTCTCATTAGACATGTGGTTAATTTACTTAAGCTTTCTCATTAAAATTCTTGTGCAAAGTGTATGTGTTTTTCTATATGTACCTCAAGATAACCAAGCTTTTCTTCTGTTGGTACACACTTCCCCATGTTTGTGTTCAAGAGTGAAACTGAAGGCCCAATTGCAGTCAGCAGGTCATCAAAAGAAACACAGGTCATTCTAAAATAGTTTGTAACTTCTCTTGATATGCTTTAAAGTCTTCAAATAGGGTATAAAATTGACCCCTGATATGCCTATGGCTGATTATTGGATGCACCCAGTACTTTCTTGTACATCTTTCTTTTCTTATTTTGAGGAGCAGTGATGTCACGTCACCACCTTAACATGCAAGATGGAATTACCTGTGGCTGCCATGAAAAAGTGACCCATGTGCAGGATGTCATAGCATCCCTCTCCACTTTTTAGTGGCGCCACGAAAAAGTGGCAGCCACCATCCACTGAAAAGTGGCCCATGTGCAGGGGGCCTAACTCTGAGGTCACACTTAATAACCTCGTCCCATGTCTTTCTTGGTCTACCCCTCGCAACCCCACCCCCACTTAACACTTCTCACCTTCTGCACCCAATTATCATCCCCCATCCTCTCCACATGCCCAAACCATCTCAGTCTACCTCTCCTTATTACAACACCAATACACTCCAGTCCCATCCTACCTCTCAACTCTTCGATCATAAACCCAGCCCTCCCAGGCCTTGCATGCAGGGATGCACTGCACATCCACCTAATCATTGTCACTTCTGTACATGAGAGCCTGCGAATATCCTCTTCCTTTACTGCCCAGGTCTCACTACCATATAGCATCACACTCCTAACACATGCTGCATACAAAGACCCCTTTTAGCACGTTGGAAGAGTCCTTTCAATGTCAGGAAAGGCAACAGCTCCCTGAACTTCTTCCAACCACTTGACAATCTCAACCTGCTCTCCCTGACACACCACACACATAAAATCAGCATTATCCTGCAGTCTACCTCTAATACCACTTCATCTTTTATGCACCCACTTATCACAAATACTGCCTTATCTTGCTATCTACCTCTATTTCCACTATCTTTCTTATGCACCCACTTATCACAAACACTGCATTATCTTGCAGTCTACATCTAATACCACTACATCTCTTATGCACTCACTTATCACAGACACTGCATTATCTTGCAGTCTACCTCTAATACCACTACATCTCTTACACACCCACTTGTCACAAACACTGAACAAGATGGAATTACTTCCCATGCCCTTGTGCCAAACCACACATGGCCACTCTCTCTCTCTTCTATGAGCCTAGATATCACTTTTGATTTATCTGCATTTACCCTTAAGCCCTTGCGCCCCATACCATCTCCACTTCCTAGCTCCTTCCTCCGTCTCTCCAGTTCCTAAATCTTTCCTCCATCTCCCATTCATTCTCTGCATTCAACACCAAATCATCAGCATACATCTCCTTCCACGGGCATCCATATCTGAAGTTACGTGAGAGGGCTTCAAGTACAATGATAAACAACAAGGAGCTCAAGTCTGACCCCTGATGCACACCAACATTCAGGGAAAACTCATCACTCAAATCTCCATTCACTCTTACCTGGGTGCGAGCATATATATATATCTACCAACATACATATCTACCCACACACACACACACCTACTTATTTACCCACATACATGGACATAACCACCCTAACCAGCCACTCCTCCATCCCAAGCTTTCTCATGGCCCACTTCACCACCGGGACTCTGTCAAAGGCCTTTTCCAGATCAACAAAAACAAAGTACAGTTCCCTTTTCTTTCCAATATATTTTTACTGAAGTTGTTGAACAATGAATATGGCATCAGTGGTCCCCCTGCCTGGCATAAACCCAACAATATTTACTCTTTCCCTAAACATACCTTCTAGAACTCTCTCCATTACCTTCATTATCTTTTCTAAAAGCTTTATGCCTCTATAATTTCCTCTTTCCAGGGCATCACCCTTACCCTTGTACACATTTACAATTACACTCTTCAGCCAATCAACTGGGACAACACATTCATATATATAATCATATTTATCAGGTCAGTGACTAACCCCACCCCAATATCTCCTGAGGCCTTCAACATTTCGGCAGTCAACCCAGACACACCCTGCTGCCTTTCCCACCTGCATCCTGCCTATTGCCTCACTCACAGTAGCAGTGTCAATCAAAGCCCAAGGGCCAAACACTGGATCTGCTGGCTCCAAACCTTCCCTGTCCCAGTCAAACCCCTCATTCAACAACAAAGGTGTTAGGCAATATTGGAAGGATTTATGTAACAGAAGAGGACAGTAAGGTGTACTGGTAATAAACAAAATAAATCACTTCGGAAACGGTATTAGACGATACTGGAAGGATTGTGTAACACAGAAGAGGGCAGTAAAGTGTAATAAACAAAATAATCACTTAGGAAAAGGTGTTAGGTGATATTGGAAGGATTTATACAACAGAAGAGGTCAGTAAAGTGTAATAAACAAAATAAATCTCTTAGGAACAGGTATTAGGGTACAC
The DNA here is from genome assembly GCA_018397915.1 of Birgus latro. Classification (NCBI taxonomy): domain Eukaryota; kingdom Metazoa; phylum Arthropoda; class Malacostraca; order Decapoda; family Coenobitidae; genus Birgus; species Birgus latro. Next base: position 2,800 of record JAGKTI010013337.1, read on the forward strand.
TGGAAGGATTATATAACAGAACAGGACAGTATAGTGTAGGCTATCAAGTAGCAAAAACACACTCCCGTGGGATCTGAGTGTCAATTTTTTCATTTTGTTGGGTAAAGGCAGGAATTATTCAAAATGGCCGCCACTGCGAGGGGGCGTAAATTTATAAAAAATCATGAAAATGTGGTCAAAGCCCTATCTATCTATCGCCAGACACCTTAATCCCGTAAGGGGTGGCCATAAACAAATCGCCTCCATGTCGCTCTTCCCCTGCCATTTCACTGCCCTGCTCCCAGCTCACACCCCCGTCTCATATACCTCTCCACTCCATCCTTCCATCTCATCCTTGGCCTCTCCCTTCCTCTCCCCCCCTCCACCTCACTCACATACTCTCTCCTCATCAGTCTCTCACTCTCCATCCTCTCCACATGGTCAAAGCACTACTAATTTGATTTAAACAGTCTACAATGATTGATGGAACAGGTATTTGTGTCCTCATTATTGATGCCACGACAGTTGTGCAAAGCATAAGAAAAACACCGAACATGACAAAAATGCTCCACCTAAAAGAAGCTCTTGTCCAATGTACTGTACCAAGAAAATGATGAGCTATGGGGAAGGTTGAGTTATCTTTGACCGGTACATTACAAACTCACTGAAGGATCTGGCTCTACTCAATTTCACCAAGTCTGGCACCATCATTGATGTCATCAATGCCTGTAGTGTTGATGTACATCCTCAGCACTAAGTAAATGTCTATGTTTTACCTTGAGAACCAATATGTAAAGGCAATACAAAAAGGTATATCCAGTTCTGAGCACCTTTACCAATGCTACAGGTACTGAGGACATCACTGATGGTGCCAGACTCGGTGGAATAGAGTTATAGATCAAAGAAGGCTACATCTACTGCAGCAAAGGATGTGGAGTTTACAATCCATGACGAGATGACCATTGCCAAGATCTCACTCAAAGAACTGCCTCATCATCAAAAACAAAGGCAAGACTCTCAAAACATCTGGCGGAGGCCCGGAATGAGTACTTCATGGATTCCTCTCAGAAACTATAGTTGTGGCACACTACTCTGAGGTTGTTTATTATCGTGTCCTGGCAACCTACCATTCAAAAGTGCATCTGATTTCATGTATAAAGAGATGCATGTGATTCGTGTATAATAATATTGGTGTATAATATATCTGTACAATAATATGCCTCGGTATACAGTAAAACCTCGATATAACAGACTTCAGTAGACCGGAATTCGCTTTTATTGGACTCGAGCAGCTACCGGACTAAACTCCTATACTGTATATCGGAAAAAGTTCGATATAGCCAGAAAGCAGTCCGGACTGCCTGACAACTTCAGCTATGTTCAACACAATAAGACAAGTAAAAGACATGTTTTTCAGTGCACAGTACAGTATTATTATACTATTTGATTAATGTAGTGAAGGTAAAACACAGTACAATACTGCAATGGTGGTGAAAACTACCGATGCAATCCGGACTAATGTCTGATATATTGGAAAAAGTCCGGATTAGCAGGAGTAAGTCTGGATGTCGCTTTTATCGGAAAATCGCATATTTCGGACTGGCCTGAGCCCCAATTAGTCCGTTATAGTGAGGTCTTACTGTAATATGATACAAAATCGGACACACTTTTGAATGATATGTTGCTAGGGTACGATAATGACAACTTCAGTCGTGCGCCGCGACTATAGTTGCTGTCCATGGAACTACTGGACACGCTAACCACCCTTTCACCCTTTCAGTCAGTCACGAGGAAGCAGACACAATGATGCTGATGCTTTGATCCTATTGAATGATCTGATAGCTCATGGACAAGTTTGTGCCTTCACAAAAGTTAATCTGTTAACTGGAAAAGGAGCAAAGCATCGATCAATCAATGTGCACCAGCGAGTTGAGATCATTGGAAGAGTGAAATGCAAGGGTTTGACAGGGCTTCATAATTTCTCTGGTGCAGACTGGGGTGGGAAATTTGTAGGAATCTCAAAGAAAACATGGATATCAACCTTCCTAGTGGTGATTCTGCATCTCAGCCTTTCAGATCCGTGGTGAAGCACCAGTCACTGGTACTGATCTTCCAGAGCTTCCATAAGATCTCCTGCCTCTGGAATAATTCCTATGCAAAGTACAGTATACTCTCCACATAGTGCAGAGACTACCATTCCGGACCTACACTGGTAGCTCTTCCGTGGAAGAAACTTTGAAGGGGAGAAGCTGCCACCAGCAAGAGCAGCATTAATGCCTCACCTCTAGCGCTGTAACTATATGACCATGCATGACCAATCATATGTGGTAGCTTATCCCAATTTGCCAAGTCCAGAAGGACATGGCTGGACACTAAGTGAGGCTGGAAAAAGCTTCACCCCAGTGCGATGCCTAATAAGACCATCTCCAAGTGTTGTCAGTGAGCATGTGAAATGTGGATGCAAGTCACGCAAGGGCAACTGTTTGTGTGTCAAAAGCAAACTGCCATGTACAACCGTCTGCAAATGCCACAAAGACCTGGGACGGGTGCGACTGCAATTAATGTACTCTTACTCCAATAATGTGGCAGCCATCTTGAAAACAGGCAAATTACTGATATCTATGGAAATCCACTGTTTGACATTTAATGGCCATAACATAATACAGTAATCACTCTATTATCAGGACCCCAATGTCCGGACATTGTTGTTTAGGACCCAAAAATGTCCCCAAAATGGAAAAAAACACGATGTAAATTTGAAGATGCAATGATCATGGTTTAACATTTTTCTATTTCCGTCCCCTTGCAGTACCGGCAATTTTCAAAAAGATCCCCTAAAAAATTCAAAAGAAAAAAAAATGACATCAGCCAATTTTTTTTACGTTCTAAATTCAACCATAAAATAAAAATTGGCACGAAACTCCCACGGAATTACATCACAGACCCCACTAGTAATAAAATAAATTGCTCAGAAAAAGGTGTTAGGGGAAACAAAGGATTTATGTAACAAAAACATAACTAACATGTAACAGGCAAAATAAATCACTGAGGAAAAGGTGTTAGGGAGCGTCCTTCACCTTTGGCACCTATTTTTTGTCTAATGACAAAAATACTATAGCTCTACATCCTTTCCATACCACTTTTTTGTGACTAGCATCATATTCTAGTGTTAATCTATTGCTACACTTCTTTCCATAGCATTTCTTTGTGACTAGCATCATATTCTAGTGTTAATCTATTGTTGCATCTATCCATCTATCTATTGATTGCCTGATGCCTTAATCCCCTAAGGGCCGGCCACAAACAAATCACCTCCATGTCACCCTGTCCCATGCCATTTCACTGCACTCCCCCCAGCTCACACCCCCCTCCCTCATTTACCTCTCCACTCCATCCCTCCATCTCATCCATGGTCTCCCTCCCCACCTCACTCACACATACACTCATACTTAGTCTCTACCTCCACTCCATCCCTACTCCTAAAAGCTCAATAATAATAACAGAATAGTAGTAGTAGTAGCAGCAGCATTAGTAGCAGTAGTAGTAGTCGGGTGGAGTGATATTTTCGACTTGAATTTTGAAATGGTGAGGTATGTGTTTTTTTGCATCTACTGACAACGGTAGCTCGATCGGTAGAGAGTTGGCTTGCAGTCCCGAGGGACCCAGGTTCGAATCCTCACTGAGGCAGGGAACAGTTTAAGGATTTGAATTTCATTAAATCAGGCTTTACTGATCTACCAGTAGACCCGCCGACATGTCGTAAAAATAACCCCGCTAATACCAATACACCAGTCCTGTATGAGACAGCCCTAGCATGTATTCAATATGGACGGTGGGTGTTAAGCGCTGAAGTGGTGACATGTAGAGGTGTATGGAGGACGCCTGGGCCTTGATAGCAGGCTGTAAAGCCTATGCCCAGAGTCGGACACAAAAAAAATATATACATATATATATATAAAATTCACTGCCAAATTTTATCAATCTTACAATATCAAGACGTGTCACCAAGGCAAAGTTTTGCAATATTTATGCATGTTCGCTCGTATAATGTATGGTATATAATATGCTGTACATGTCTTTTGAATTGGATGTTCTGTCCAAATTGTTCATTAAATACTTTATTATAGCCTTAACACTGATATAACATGAATATATGACAGTGATACTTTTTTTCCTCTTTACGGCAAAGAAATTAACACATTATGATGGCAGAAATTTCAAAAATGAAATTTGTCATCAGGAGTGCTACTGAACATATTGTGTTTGGACAAGCTGAAAAACTTAACACTTACTGTCTCCCCACATACAGACACATTATGAAACATTACTTTTATGAAGCAAAGAAAATCATAGAAGAGCAGACTTCCAAGAAAGAGCCAGATGTGCGATTTGTTTCAAGTAAAGTAGCTGAAGTGGTGACTGGTATTTGGAAGTTAGCATCAATCCCAATATATAACTTGAAATCAGTAACAGACAATCTTAAGATAGCACAATGCATAAAGAAATCAGATGTTAAAGATTCCCAAGAACTGAATGGATACAAAATCAACAAAAGCAAACGTACAGGAATTCCTTAAACTATTTGACATAGCTAGTTGCCAGTGTGTAGAACAGTGTCTTTTGCCCAAAAGGAATGAAAGTTCCCAAGTTAAAACAAAACTTTTTGAAAGACCAATGAACATTGCAGAAAATGTGTATATCTACACCGGATAAAGCAGCGACAGCCAAATTACAAAGGAAACAAAACAGAACAAGAACTAAAGACAAATGCTGGTATATGAAAACTTTCAGATAAGGAAGCTACAATCAACTGAACTAGAAGAGATGTTTCATTATGAAAGTGAAGAATCAGTGGACATGGATTCTGAATCCCCAGGACTGAAAGTAAACCCAACAAGTACAATACAGATGCAAACTCCTCTGAGAACTGTTGCTAGAGAAAGTGACAGTCACGGCAAATCTGACAGGGCTGCTGCAGCAGTAGTAACTGCTACCCTACAGGATATGGGCCTCATAAGTAACGATGATAATACCACCGTTACTGACAGACACAAAGTGAGACGAGCAAGAGCCCAGCGTCATTCAGAAGCAACAACTGAAAGCTGGAATCAAGACGAGGTTACATCTCTATATTTTGATGGACGAAAAGATTTGACCCTTACTCGAGATAATTTAGTGGATGGTGCTTATCACCGAAAGAACATTAGAGAAGCATATTGTTCTTAGTGCAGAACAAGGACATAGCTTTTTAGGGCATGTGGTACCCAAAGATGAAACAGCTAAATCAGTATGTGCATCCATTCAAATGATCTTGAGTGATCATAATAATGACCCAACGAAGCCACTAGCTGTGAGGTGTGATGGAACAAACGTCAAAACCGGCTGGAGAAATGGAACAATTAGAACTCTTGAGGATCATGTAGGACATTAATTACACTGGTTTGTGTGTCTTTTGCACTGCAATGAACTCCCACTGAGACATTTCTTTCAAGAGGTTGATGGAGTAACTCATGGACCAACATCATTCACAGGGCCATTTGGAAAACAACTTCCTTATTGTCAAAGTAAACCAACTGCAAATTTTCATCAGATAATTTCTTCTGCTCTGCCACATCTAGACACTGACATTGTTATGGACTTCAGTGACAACCAGAAGCACCTGTACGAGATTTGTTTGATCAAGGATGATTACTGTATTACAGCACAAGTCTAGAAACTAGGCAGCCTGGAAAGCTCTGCCATTCTAGGTGGCTAACATTGGCATATCGAGAATGCAAACAATATATATCTACAGCTAACCCCTCTGAGAACCTTGTTAAGTAGACGGAGTTTATTGTTAAGGTGTGGTTTATAATCAAGTCATCCTAATTTTCATAGTGGACCACAGCATGTTTTTAAGATTGAACTGACTCAAGAGTTGTCAGACAGTGAGAGAAAGATGATATACTCAGTAATTCAGAGAAATGCCTGTTTTACACACAGTGAAAACTTGCTAACAGTAATGTTGTATGACTAGAAGCCACATATCCGAGAATTGGCATGTAGGAGGATCGTGAGAGCCAGGAAGGAAGCTCCCACTAAGAAACACATCTTTCAAATCCCAGAACTGAATTTTGAAGCAAGAGATGTTATTCAATGACAGACTGGAGATTAGTGCATGAACCACCTCTAACCAAGGGAATGTCAGAGGGTGCACTGTTTGAAACATTCGTGAAAACTGTTTCTCCACCAAAGTATCGCTGTCACACTCAAGCCGTTAAGCGTCATATCAAGCTCATAACAGGTTTCAAAACATGTGATTGTAAGTGAAAGAAGACATGGGTATACTAAAGTACAGATAAAGTCAAATAGTAAAAGTAGTAGTAGTAAAATATCTACCACTCACCTCAAGTATGACCTAGGCTGGTTTGAGTAGCTATCAATAGTCAACCTCGAGGTTGGAGGACGCCTCGAAGGCTTGGAGAATCACTGCTACTCCTCAGGTGATGTTGAGGTCGAGGGTGAGGTGTGGTGAGGACAAGGTGAGATGTGGTGAGGTTGAGGGTGACGTGTGGTGAGGTCGAGGGCGAGGTGAGGTCGAGGGCGAGGTGTGGTGGGGTCGAGGGAAAGAGTGTGGTTAAGAGACACTTAGATGAGGGTGAGGTGGTCCTTGGCTGAGTACAACCTTGACACACATCTTCCTTACTAATAGGTCATCCTTGAAATACACTTTCTGACCTCCCCCTTGAACTCCTCGGCCGTGAACTCCTTGATTGAACTCATCCTCGGTCTTGAGCTCCTCCTTGATCTTGAGGTCTTAGTGACCTCTCTGCTCGATATCTGGCAGCCTCTCTCTTCAACTCCTTATCCCTGAGGTCTCTCTCTCTCCACACTGCTTGATCTCTGGCAGCCTCCCTATTCAGTGCCTTATCCTTGAGGTCTCTCTCCATTCTGCTTGATCTCTGGCAGCCTCCCTCTTCAGTGTCTTATCCCAGAGGTTACACTCTCCATGCTGCTCATTCTCTGGCATCCCTTATCCTTGATGTCTCTCACTCTCCACACTACTTGATCTCTGCCAGCCTCCATAATCAGGCTACTTGATTTCTGGCAGCATCCCTATTCAGCATCCGAATTTCTTGCTCCCTGCTTAGTTGTACATCACTCCCTCTCCTCCCTACCTCATGAAGGGAGGATGGTGGGTGAGGGAGGGAGGGGAGGGTAACTTCAGCCAGCAGTCAACAGTGTTCAAGTTTCCTGTAAATAATTAAAAACTATTATATTTTGATTTGAGAGAGAGAGAGAGAGAGAGAGAGAGAGAGAGAGAGAGAGAGAGAGAGAGAGA
>JAGKTI010013338.1:0-23199 GCA_018397915.1 Birgus latro
CCTTAAGAAGATAATAAAGGTGAAGGGGAATGCCAGTAAATACTAAATTCAATGGTGAGTGTTAATTTATTTGTTTCTCCTTGCTAACCACAAGAATGTTTTCTTTTTTTAAGATGGCGTCAACACTTTCCGCGCCTACTGTATACATGTACAGTGGTAGGTGGTGGCGACCATCATCCACTCACTTGATGTAGTGCTGCCTACTTCTTCTTTAGCCTTTATCATTCTTTTTCTCTGCCTGCCCTCCTCTCTTCCTATTTCTCCCATCTTTCCTGTCACATCTTATTGCTTTTCTTTCCTTTAAAGGTGGCTTTACATTGAGTGACAAGCCAAATGGTTTCCTGTAAGCCAAGAAACCATTTACAATGCTGGGTGGTAGCCATATAACGAAACCATACATGCCCCTTACGTGCCAACAAGTGGGTTGGTGGAGGGTTAGTGCCCCTCCCCGTAAAACAAATAACTCATGGCCACCCATTACGGGATTATGGTGTCTGGCAATAGATAGATAGATACACTATTCAGCAGAAATCCTCTCACCCAAACACTGCTATAAGTCTTAAAACACTGCTTTTGATGTTGCGAAATCTGGTAATTTTTTAATCTGTCACCTCCATGTCCCTATCTTTAGTTTTCTTTTTGTGTTCAGTATTAAATTTAATTATATATATACCTCCTCCTTAATACATTTCAGATTCTTATTTCCTCATGTATCTTGTCCCAAAATGGACAAAAATGTGTTGATCCCCCCCTTCCCCAAGGCTGCCAGTCAATGCTGTCCCTCCAATATTGTAATACCAAGATGCAGTTGCGTGTTTCGTCATCCCCGTCCTGCTTCATGTTGTGCTGGCCTCCTGCCTTCAGTTGGCATGTGTCTCTGTGGCACCTCTACCTGTCAAGCACACCAAGAATGTTCTATCCTTTGAAGATCATCAGAAAACTGGACAAGGGACGGAACATGAGTCAGGTAGAGGAGGTGAAAGTTAGTCCAATATTGCCAACAATGCCACTGGCCCACATGGGATTTATGATGTTAACCACACAAAATTTACTTTATCAAGAAAATCTGCTACTCTCTGGTGGGTTTTCCCCCCTTACGTCTTCTCATTTCTGTCATGCATGCCTCACACATCTCTTTCTTCACACACGGTTATGTCTGGTTATGTCTCTCAATCATCTTTTCATCTGTCTTGCTAACCAGCCTTACTCTGCCTCCAGGTGTCAGATGTACTGTGTGTATACAGCATTAACCCGTCACATCTCGATCAGTTTTCCACCTCTGCCCCCCTTCCCCCCAACTCAACCAATTTCAGTTTTTTTTTTTTTTTGCTCAAACCTCTGCTTTTGGTGAGAAACATCGAAAATTCATAGAGAAATTGCCCTCCTGAGCTTATAAATGGTGCTACAGATGACAGTCAGCCTTACCTTTTCATTCCCTCTCAGGGTACCTGGCTTCAAAGAAAACAAACTATAGGAGGGTTAACTAATTCAAGCCACTTTAAATTACATATTTATTTATTTTGGTACAAATTTATGTGTAGTACAAGAGTATATTGGTTTTCATACAATAATATAGGCAATATAAGCATTGATCATTCACCAAACACATCAACATATGGCACCTTCCTTTACGACATTACCACCTCATCACTTCTATTTGTTTCTTCCTCTAGCTTCTTTATTTCTTTGCCCTCCACTTCAGGAATCACTTTCACCATGAATTTCGTCATTGGAGAGACCGAGGCACGCCATGTCTTTACTGGCCAGGTCACTACTACCAGGTGAATTGCCAAGTATGGGGGGAGGGGGGGGGCATGTGGGGCCAGGCAGTATCCCCGCTGTCAAAGGTCTCCCACATATGCCTACCGAAAATCACCTGTGAAACTTGAAAAATGTGCAAATGACTGACCTTGCAATTGCATAAAGTATGGGTAAGTCGTTGGGTGTCACCGTGACAAAACGTTGAGAATGTACCCATAAATCGTTGGGATGCCTCGGGTTAAGTACTGGTACTGTTAATTGCAAGCTTAAAATCCTGTGGGGGGGTGGGGGGAAGGCACCTGAGGTAAGTGGGCCAACTATTTTACATTTTTTTGCAAACCAAATAAATACAAGTCAGATATTTATTGATTTTATTGTCTGAACATGTAGATCTATCCTATAGGTATAAACCAGCATGCTAGTAATATGGTTTGTTAGAACATCATGTAATACATGGGCACAAATAGATGGTCCCGCTTACCCCTCAATTTGAGGTAAGTGGACCAAAGATACAAAATACAGTACATATGTATAAAGTGAGTGGAAATAACCCACACTCAGAACACAATATACCAGACCAGGGTGTCAAAACAGGAAAGTTTGGTGTAAGAATGTAGTAAAAATGAAGAAATGCAATAAATTTCTCTTCCATTTTTGTAAATAGGGATTGGAGCAAATGGGGGATGTGGAAGGTGTGTGCAAGATATTCACAGAAGAAATCTGTGCAGCATGTGAGATGGTGTGTGGGATGAAGAGAGGACAAAATGGGGTGCAAGGAACAGCATGGTGAAATGAAGAGGTGAGACAGGCTGTGGCACAAAAGAAGAAAGCATATAGAAGGTGGATGAGAAACAGTGGTGTGGATGAAGTTGTGAGATGGAAAAAAGGGTTAAATAGAGAGAGGAAAAGAGAGCTGAAGAGATTAGAAAGAGAGAATAAGAAGAGAGTGGATGAAGGATTTGGAAGGAATTTGAGTGTACAGTGCTTCCTCCAATTTTGCGAGAATATGGTCGACAAAAAACCTCGCAAAATCGAAATTCGCAAAGTTTAAACAATTAAATATATGCAATAAAGGTAAATTGGTCGACATCATCCCAAGGTAAGCACTTTTTCCCACTCTTTCTTTCGACTCTACCTCTTAATTTTATGATGATAAATGAAACAAACATGGACTGATGTATTGTACAGTAATATTATTATGAAAACTTCATTGGTAAGAAACATAAAAAAGAAAAAAATGCATATTTACACTGATGTGAAGACTGGCGTGGTGTACGGGACTGGTGGCGGGGTAAGGCTTGGGTGCGACTACTGTGGTGTAAACAAACGTGGCGTGGCGGGGCGGCAGAACACCGAACTAGGAGGCACAGTATGCCAAGTGAACCACGACGTCACTACTCCGCGTGGCAAAGTAGTGCGGGAAGACGACTTTCCCACCACTCGACCTCGCAAAGTGTGTGATCGCTCGCAAAGTTCATAAATGTAAAAAAATAAATGACTTGGAACTACCTCGCAAAATTGGTGATTCGTAAAGTTAAAGTTCGCAAAGTTGAAGGATGTACTGTACAGTGGAGGGAATGTAAGAAAATGTTCTCAAAAGAGGTAAAGAGAGTTAGACAAGGTGTCAAAGATGTTAGTCGGGGAGTGAAAGATAAAAATGGTAGATTACTGGTGGAGAAGGGAGAAAAAGTAAGCAGATGGAGAGAGAACTTTAAGGAATTGTTGAAAATAAAGAATGAAAGTAATGCGAGTATAAGTGGCTTGGGAATGGCTGGGAGAAGGATGGATGTCAGAAGAGACGAAGAAATCAGCAGGATAGAAGTTATGAAAATAATGAAGAAATTCAATCTATCTATCTATTGCCAGACGCCTTGATCCAGTAAGGGGTGGCCATAAACAAGTCGCCTCCATGTCACCCTGTCCCCCGTCATGTCACTGCCCAACTCCCAGCTTACATCCCCCTCTCTCATATGCCTCTCAACTCTATCCCTCCATCTCATCCTTGGCCTCCCCCTCCCTCACCCCCCCTCCACCTTACTCTCATGCACTCCTCATCATAAAGTTATTTTTTTCAGTATTTTCTTGCCAGCAAATTGTAAAAATTTAATACTATGTTCTGTATGTAAAAATTTAATACTATGTTCTGTATGTGTATCTTAATATGTTACTGTTGTACAGTGCTTCTTAACATTTTATGGCACTATAGTATTGTTAGTCCATTATTTCATTATTTTACAATACTGGTGAAAAAGATAACTAGATCTGATGTGAGAGGTGTAAGGCTGAGAGGAAGACCACGAATAGGATGGATGGACAGTGTGAAGAGAGCGTTGGATGCGAGAGGGTTGTCTGTAGAGCAAGGAAGAGTGGCTGTGCGTGATAGAAATGAATGGAGAGAAATTGTGAATGAATAAATGATGACGCAGCCCTGAGGAGATATTCTCCTGCATTTTGTCTGATCAGCTGATCAGGTCAGTTGCAGGTAAGGGGCTGGATACATTATGATGTGGCAGGGGTAAACCAGCTTTGCTGTCGAGCCCTGCTGCGGATGTCACTGACTGCACTGTGTAGTTGACCCTCGTGCGGTGTGGTGCGGAGAGGATCTGTCCCTTCTCCCCTTTAGGGCTAAGATGCGAATGAATGTGTATGAGTGGATGAGTAAATTGGTAGTGTGTTAACCTGTCTCGGCTACCTCCCTTTTCTTGGGGGAAGCAGCCTAGGTATATAGATAGATAGAGATAAAACTTACAACACAAACCACACTTAAATTTTTTAGAATCTGTAAATTAAATATTTTCACAGTCTGTGTCTTGCAATAAACAGAGTACAGTATACTGATATTCATAACTACAGCAAAACCTCACTATATCGGACTAACTGGGGCCTAAAGCATTCTGAAAAAAGAGAAATTCCAATAAAAGTGACATCCTGACTTCCCCCACCTAACCCAGACTTTTTCTGATACATCAGACATTAGTCCATATCGCACCAATGGTTTTTAAGTTGTTTTCACTACCATTACAGTACTGTACAGTATTATACTGTACATTCACTACAATAATCAAATGGTATAATATATATAATATTGTACTGTACACAGATAAAATATGCCTTTTATATACCGTACTGTGGTGAACATAGCTGAAGTGGTCAGGCAGTCTGGACTCTTTTGATATATAAGAAATTAGTCTGGTAGCTCCTCGATTCCAATAAAAGCAAATTCCGGTCTACTGTTATATCAAGGTTTTACTGTATTATACGGTACCTACTGCATCCATATACTTACTGTACTCATATTTTCATCTTTGAAGCTTAACAAATGATTTTAGCAAAACAGTACATGACTAGTCCATTATTTTGTTTAGGTACAAATACTATATAGAAAAATAAAGCAAACTATCTATCTCTTGCCAGATGCCTTAATCCCGTAAGGGGTGGCCACAAACAAATTGCCTCCATGTCACCCTGTCCCCTGCCATTTCATTGGCCTGCTCCCAGCTCACACACCCCTCTCTCATAATACTCTCCACCCCATCCCTCCATCCCATCCTTGGTCTCCCCCTCCACCTCACTCACATTCACTCTCCTCGTCAGTCACTCACTCTCCATCCTCTCCACATGGCCAAACCACCTCAATGTGTTTCTCTTAACGCTTCCTTTCGCATCCACACCCACACCACAACGCTCCTTCACTTCCTCATTTGTAGGTCTGTCTTTCCATGTCACTCCACATGCTCCTCTCAAAATACTCATTTCCTCTGCTCTCACTCTTGACTTCTGTCCCTCCAACAAGGTCCAAGCTTCACTTCCATAAATTAGAGTTGGTATCACAATACTGTCATGTCGTAGCTTTTTCACTTCAATGCTCACCTCCCTGTTTGTCACTGCTTTCAAGGAACCAGCAACTTTTCTTCCTTGTTGTACCCTTTCAAGCACTTCACCCGCTAAACTTCCATCATTACTCATCACACTACCCAAGTACTTAAATGCACTCACATTTTCCATTTCCTCCTCATCCAACCTCAGTGTATATTCACTGACTTCACTTATCTTGAAGAGCATCACTTTACTCTTCCCTACATTCACCTTTAGATTCTGTTTCTTACACACTCTCTCGAACTCATCCACCAAGCCTTGCAGCGCCCCTTCATCATCACTTAAAAACACAGTCTATCTATCTATTACCAGACACTTCAATCCCTCACGGGGTGGCCACAAAGAAATCGCCTCCATGTCGCTCTGTCCCCCGCCATTTCACTGCCCTGCTCCCAGCTCACACCCTCCTCTCTCATATACAGTACCTCTCTACTCCATCCTTCCATCTCATTCTCAGCCTCCCCCTCCCTCTCCCCCCCTCCACCTCACTCACATACACTCTCCTCATCAGTCTCTCACTCGCCATCCTCTCCACATGCCCAAACCACCTTAACGTGTTTCTCCTAACGCTTCCTATCACGTCCCCATCCACACCACAACGTTCCTTCACTTTCTCATTTGTTTGTCTGTCTCTCCATGTGACTCCACATGCTCCTTTCAAATAACTGTCATGAATTTCCTAGATCGTGAAATTACGTATCATAATTTGTGACACCGATCGACATTGTGGGAACGATGGAATAATTCTGCAATCCATCGAATTTTGCTCATTCTCTTAACTGTCTGCTTCTGTACTTATATTGTATTTGCATCAAGTTTTCAAAACTTTTGTCATTTTCTCGTGAGTGACTGTCTTTATGTACAGACAGTGTATTCCTCTGAGTGATATTTTGTGAAGTGTCATTCCTTTACACTTGCCTCTCTGCCCATTGAGTTGGCCACGCCCTTTCCCACGACGCCCCTTGTGTTGGGCAGCATTGAACCTTAGTCATCTCTTGACAGTTACGGAGCGTGGAAGTGCTGTGCGCAAAGCTCGAGGGGGTCTCTTATCGTACCGACTACCAAGTCTCAGCAGTATCGGTGTATTCCCGAAGCTCCCACCAACCTGGTGACTGACTGTACCAGCGGCGATCTCATCTCCACTAACTATTATTTCCTTTGTTTTTCCTAGGCTTAAGGTTATTTAGATATTCAGCTCAGTGCTTTATTTAGCTATTGGTTTCAGTGCTTGAGTGAGTGCATTTCTTTTCCTTTGATTTTGAATAGATTCATGTAACGTAAATTTATTTTCCTGTAATTAATAAATTTACAGTTCGTTTTCTTGAGCTTTGTTAAATGTAACAGTAGTGTTTGATTTCCCCACATTTAGTACATTTTCTCTACTCCAAGTTAGCACAACTTCTTATATTAATCACGAATGGTATTTAGGCCCGCTTTTGGTATTAATTCTGAAATCCATTGTGCCAGCTAGGAGTTCGCACCAGCAAGTTCCTGCTTATTATCATTATAACTATTATTATTATTAATTTATGAATCTTAAGGGATGAACTAACTTTCTCAGTGGCCAACAGTACAGTAATACAGCCTTCTTGAGCATTTAGTCTCTGCTGTGTACTGTTGAGAAAGTTTATAAAACTCTCGACTCTAGAGAATTGGCGAAGTAAGCCAGAATAAAAGTGAAATCGCTACTTGATTTCACAAGTCGATTCTCTCGTGATAATTGATCAGAGGGTTATTTATATTGTCCATAGACATACAGTATTCTCATTTCCCTCGTCATGTCTGGCTTCACATTTATTTATGTATATAAAGCATATTCTCATTTTTCCCCTGACAAACTCATTTCCACTGCTCTCACTCTTGACTTCTGTCCCTCCAACAGGATCCAAGCTTCACTTCCATATGTTAGAGTTGGTATCACAATACTGTTATGTAGCAACGTTTTCACTTCCATGCTTACTTCCCTGTTTCTTATCACTGCTTTCAAGGAACCAGCAACCTTCCTTCCCTGCTGCACCCTTTCAAGCACTTCATCCTCCAGACTTCCATCCTTACTCATCACACTACCCAAGTACTTAAATGCACACGCATCCTCCATATCCTCCCCACCCAATCTCACTGTACATTCACTGACTTCACTTCTCTCGAAGACCATCACTTTACTCTTCCCTACATTCACCTTTAGATTACGCTTCTTACACACTCTCCCAAACTCATCTACCAAGCCTTGCAGCTCCCCTTCATCTTCACTCAACAACACAGTATCATCTACAAACAACAGTACATGGAGTTTCCAAACACTGCCCTCTCTCACTAGAGCCGCTCCAACATCCACTGCCCGACCTTGTACCTCTTTTATAACCCCATCCACATACAGACTGAACAACCATGGAGACATGACACATCCTTGTTTCAATCCAACCTTCAAATGGAAAAATTCACTCATTTTACCATCCACACATACTGCGGCCTTAGCACCTTCATACATACTCTTCACTGCCTTCAACAACTTCCCATCCACTCCATATATTCTTAATACTTTCCACAATCCTTGTCTATCCACTCTGTCATATGCTTTCTCCAAATCCATGAAGGCTGCATACAACTTCTTTCCCTTCTATAGAAACTTTTCCACAAAAGATCTAAGAATGAATATCTGGTCTACACAACCTCTTCCCTTCCTAAAACCTGCCTGTTCTTCTCCAACTAATTCCTCTGTTATTTCCTTAACTCTGTCATTAAGTATCCTACACAGTATCATCTGTAAACAACAGCACAGGGAGTTTCCAAACACTGCTCTCTCTCACTAGGGCCACTCCAACATCAAGTGCCCTATTTTTATCTCTTTTATAATCCCACCGATATACAGACTGAACAACCATGGATACATGACCCATCCTTGTTTCAATCCAATCTTCAATTGGAAAAATTCACTCAGTTCACTATCCACATGCACAGAAGCCTTAGCACCCTCATATATACTCTTCACGGCCTTCAACAACGCCCCATCTACTCCATATATTCTTAACTTTCCACAATCCTTGTCTATCCACCCTGTAATATGCTTTCTCCAAATCCATGAAGGATGCATACAACTTTTTTCCATTCTCCAGAAACTCTTCCACTAAAGATCTAAGAATGAATATCTGATCTACACAACCTCTTCCCTTCCTAAGACCTCCCTGTTTTTCTCCAACTAATTCCTCTGTTATTTCCCTAACTCTGTCAATAAGTATTCTACCATATACTTTTCCTATTACACTAAGAAGACTAATTCCCCTATGATAACCACACACTTTTTTTCCCCCTTTTCCTTTGTACAGGGAAATAATTACTCGTATACCTGACTTCCAATCCTCCAGTAATCTATCTTCCTCCCAGGCCAATCTGCACATCTTCACATCCATTCTACTACTATCTCTCCCCCATGCATCAGCATTTCAACACACTCCATCAATTCCTGGGGCTTTCCCCATTTTAACTTTCTTCATTGCTTCCACAACTTCCATCCTACTGATTTTCCTCTCTTCTCACAGCCCTCCTCCCAGCCATTCCCCATCCACTTGTACTTGCATTACTTTCATTCTTTATGTTCAACAATTCCTTAAAGTGATCTCTCCATCTGCTCACTTTTTCTCCCTTCTCCACTAGTAATCTACCATTTTTATATTTTACTCCCCAACTAACTTCTTTGGTACCTTGTCTAACTCTCTTTACCTCTTTCCAAGGCATTTTCTTACATTCCTTCCATTTTACACTCAAGTTCCTTCCAAATTCCTCATCCACTCTCTTCTTACTAATCTTTTCACCTCTCTCCTCCTCTCTGCATATAACTCTCTCTTCCGTTTCTCAACTCCTTCCACGCCTGTTTCCCATCCACTCACTATATGCTTTCTTCTTTTGTGCCACAGCCTCTCAGCACTTCATTCCACCAAGCTGTTCCCTGCACCCCCTTTCATCTTCTCTTCACCCCACACACACCACCTTATATGTTGCACAGATTTCTTCTTTGAATATCTTGCACACACCTTCCACGTCCCCCATCTGCTCCAATCCATATTTACCCAATTGCTCTTCCACTTCCCTCTTATATTCTGCCTTTTTTCCATCCTCTTGTAACCTTTCCACCCTCCTTGTATGCACTACTTCCTACTGTCCTTCCCTTCTTCTATTTCTTCATTTCATTTGGACATGCATTCTTACCACCACCAAGTGGTGGTCAGAGAGTCCATTCCCCCAACCTCTGTATACTCTAGAATCCATTACACACCTCAACCTTTCATCCACACACACATAATCAATCACTGCCTTCTGTTCATTCCATTCACCACCCACCCTTCTTATCACTCGCTACATATACCTGAGTAAACTGAAATCGGTTCGTTTCGTTTCGTTTTTCAAGGCTCCAACATGCTTGCAAGCGTCGGCCATGGTTACCTAATGGCGGCTCTCCACGCTGCTCGGTCCCTGGCAGCCTCCCTGTTCAGTCCCTTAACCCTTAATTCACACTTAATGACCTCGTCCCATGTCTTTCTTGGTCTACCCCTTCCAACCCCTCCCCCAATATTAACACCTCTCACCCTCTGTACCCAATTATCATCCCCCATCCTCAGCAGATGTCCAAACCACCTCAGCCTACCTCTCCTCATCACAACACCAATACACTCTAGTCCCATCCTACCTCTCAACTCTTCCATCGTAAACCCAGCCCCCCCAGGCCTTGCACGCAGGGACGCACTGCACATCCACCTAATCATTGTCATTTCTGTACGTTTAAACCTGCGAATATCCTCTTCCTTTACTGCCCAGGTCTCACTACCAAACAGCATCACACTCCTAACACATGCTGCATACAAAGACCCCTTAGCACGTAAGGAGAGTCCTCTCAATGTCAGGAGAGGCAACAGCTCCCTGAACTTCTTCCAACCACTTCTCACCCTAGCAACCGAGCTAACTCCAGCCCCACCTCCGGCACATAACATGTCTCCCAAATAACGAAACTCCTCCACACACTCAAGAGACTCACCTGCAAGTTCAACCCTCTCACGCCTAACAATCTCCACCTGCTCTCCCCGACACGCCGCACACATGAAATCAGCATCATCTCGCAGTCTACCTCGAATACCACTACATCTCTTGTGCACCCACTTATCACAAACACTGCACAAGATGGAATTACTTCCCACACTCTTGTGGCAAAATGCACATGGCCACTCTCCCTCCTAGATATCATCACTTTTGTTTTATCTGTATTTACCCATAAGCCCTTGTACCCCATACCATCTCTCCACTTCTTACATCTTTCCTCCGCCTCCTTTTCATTCTCTGCAATCAACACCAAATCATCAGCATACAGCATCTCCCATGGGAGTCCATCTCTGAAGTCACGTGAGAGGGCTTCAAGCACCATGATAAACAACAAGGGACTCAAAACTGACCCCTGATGCACACCAACATTCACGGAAAACTCATCACTCAAAGCTCCATTCACTCTTACCTGGGTGTGAACACCCATGTACATGGCCATAACCACCCTAACCAGCCACTCTTCCAACCCTAGCTTTCTCATTGCCCACTTCACCACCTCTCTAGGGACTCTGTCAAAGGCTTTTTCCAAATCAACAAAAACAAAATACAATTCCCTTTTCTTTCCAATATATTTTTCCCGAAGCTGTCGAACAATGAATATGGCATCAGTGGTCCCCCTGCCTGGCATAAACACAAACTGCATCTCATCGATATTCACTCTTTCTCTAATCATACCTTCTAGAACGCTCTCCATTACTTTCATTATCTGATCTAAGAGCTTTATACCTCTGTAATTTCCCCTTTCCAGGGCATCACCCTTTCCTTTGTACACATTTACAATTACACTCTTCAGCCAATCATCTGGGACAACACACTCATATATAATCATATTTATCAGGTCAGTGACTAACCTCACCCCAGTATCTCCTA
The DNA here is from genome assembly GCA_018397915.1 of Birgus latro. Lineage (NCBI taxonomy): Eukaryota > Metazoa > Arthropoda > Malacostraca > Decapoda > Coenobitidae > Birgus > Birgus latro. Next base: position 11,596 of record JAGKTI010013338.1, read on the forward strand.
AGGCCTTCAACATTTCGGCAGTCAACCCAGACACACCTGCTGCCTTCCCCACCCACATCCTGCCTATTGCCTCACTCACAGTAGCAGCATCAATTAAAGGCCAAGGGCCAAACACTGGATATGCTGGCTCCAAACCTTCCCTGTCCCAGTCAAACTCCTCATTCAACAACTGGCTATAATGCTCTCTCTGTGCAACTTTAATATCCTCACTCTTCACCACTACCCTTCCTTCATCATTCTTCACACACTGCTCGCCTACAATGTCCCGATTATCCCTCTACACCTGATTTGCCACCCTAAATATCGTATTTTTCCTTTCCCCATGATTCAGATTATCAAGTAAAAGTCTCTGTGACTTAGACTTCGCCCTGTATACCTCTCTTCTAGCCCTACGCTTGGCAGCCGAGTACTCCTCCCTGTTACCACCCTTCTTCCATTCCCGGAAAAGCCTTCTTTTCTCCTTAACTGCGGCCTCCACACCCTCATCCCACCACCAAGTTACTTTATGTCTCGGTGGGCCTCTTGTCCAACCACATATTGCATCGGTAACTCTCAAGAGGTTGCTCTTAAGGGCTCTATACTGTTCATTAACGCCACTATCTACGACTCCCTGTTCAGCCACCACTCTCCTCATCTCACTATAAAAGGCATCCCTTACTGATTGGTTTCCTAGCTTCCATTTTTTCCTCCTAGGTACATATGTCCTCCTCCTCATCACTCATTCTTTAAGCACCATGTCACAAATCAATAGTCTGTGCTGCTGCACACACTCCTTGCTTCCTATAACTTTGACTAACCTCCTATCAACCCTCCTGATCAGAAAATAATCTATCTGACTGCTATTTCCCCCGGACTTGTACGTAATCAACCTACTCATTCTTTTTCTAAAATGTGTGTTGCACACAATCATGTCCATAGCCTCTCCAAACTCGAGTATTCTTTCCCCTTCCGCATTCCTCACACGATATGCACATCCCCCATGAACTCCTTCATAACCTTGAGCTGCTTCACCCCCATGACCATTTAAATCCCCTCCCAGAACCACTATCTCATCATCGCCCATACCACCTACTACACGTATTAAATCATCCCAAAATCTATCCTTCTCTGCGTCATCCAACCCTGCCTGTGAAGTATATACCGATATAATTGCAATAATTTTCCTACCAATCAAAATTTTCACTACTAATATCCTATCGCTTACTCTCATTACATTCATAACATATTCCACCTATTTCTCCGCAACCAACACATCCACACCCCCATATCCCTCAGTCCCCTCCTGCCAAAACAACTTATAGCAGCAATCCTTCCCAACAATCTTTCTGGCTGACCCACCCCTGTACTGGACTTCCTGCAAACATGCCAAATCCACCCACCTCCTACTGAATGCCTCAATGACTTCCCCTGCTCTTCCCCTCAAACTTCCCACATTCCATGAACCCACTCTAAACCCCCTGGGTGATTTACTGTCCTCAGGCTTGCTTTGATGCTTTTCAAGGTAATCAATAGAGGTTTATCAAATGCAGAGGATTTATATCAACATTATAGGCATTGAGGGCATCGCTGATGGTGTCAAACTTGGTGAAATGGAGTATAGTGTTGTAATTAGATATGATATCACAAATTTACGAGTTCAAGACACACCTTCTGTGTTTTGTTAACACCAAAAACATATGATACATGGCATTTTTTTTTAGGACTACATCGATTTTTAGCAATGGTATTCAGTTTATCCTAATTTGTAACTAATTCGAAAACTAATCTACCGATTTTCAATTGTGAGGTATGTGTGTCAAGAGTCATTGAAATCGGACAAAATCTACTGACATGTTCAGGGTAACAACCGGTCGACCCTCTTAAGCAACCTCCTGCACCTCACTAGCTTTTCATTTTTTTTTTAAATTTCCCAGTCTGTTTCTTAGTACTGCGTGGATGTGTCCAAAGATTAAAAAAAAAAATCATCTCAACTGAAGCAAAGCTTGCTCGTAAACTACTCAACTCTATCAAAAAGAAGCGAAATTCCGGTGTAACAAGACCAAGAGATTTTTCTGCTTTAGTTTTCATCAGTTTTCACCGCTTGGCTGGGAGAATGTTTTTGTTACATTGCTGGGGAGAATGTTCCAGTTACCTTGGCTGAGAACTTTGATTTGGGTAAATCTCTTCATCCCCAATGGAAAAACCAAGCAAAGGAAGTAAAGTCTCTTCGTTTGTCTTAGCCATTCAGCAGCTTCTTCATCTTGCTCACTAGTTAATTTTCTTCCTTTATACCTGGAATGTGCTGAATATGAAAGCAGATGAGCAGGTGTCACATATAATTTGTACAATATATCATTTAAAAGAAAAAAAATATTACTCTAAAAAAATCTCAAGGTTTGTAAAAATCCTGGGTTTTACATAGAATTTATTCTTTAAAAAATAACAAATTTTTTATATAAAACCCAAGCAGGTTTGGAAAAAAAAAAAAAAAAAAGCCAATCCTGCTTTCTGCATGTCCTCCCCAACCTTAATGTTGGAAACAGCTGCATGCAGATCATCTTTGGTGTACTTTTGTGAACACGGGACACCTACAGTACAGATTTGTAGGTATTCACCACGATGTCCTGTTGAATGATAAAGCATTGTGTTGCCATCCATCTTGACCCTCTATCCTAAAAACTTTCTTGCAGTATTACCCATGAGTAAAAGATTAAACTCAAGAATCCAATAAAGTAGTGATACGGCACATCTAGTGCATTAATACAGTACGTACTATAATCACATCATACTGTACTCCCCTAGTGTTTGCATCGGTGGAAGGTAGAGTGCTGTAGTACAGTGTGTAGTACAGTGCACTTAATCCCATGTGGTCTAGTGGGAAATGGCTCCCACAAAGATTACTCGAGCACAGGGAAGCCACAGGTTGTCATAGCACTAGAGGGTAGCCACTGCATCAGTCAAAAATGCACAACACACAGATACGTCCTCGCTATATGGCGTCCACAGGAGTGACTGAAAGAGCGATGGTAAGCTAATTCTACATTGCACTGTGATTGGCTGGTGCGTTGCAGGGTATGCCCGCATACCAATTGGGTCCCATGTCTGACCCAGATGATATACTCCATCAACAGAAAGAGCATAGGACCAGTAATGCTGATTGCTTTCTGTTTCTGAGCCAAATACTGGCAAATTTTGCCCGATATTGTGATGGAACTGAGCAAAATGTGCCAGATATTGTGATGATGGATAATTATGAGATTACTGTATGGAAGACAGTGCTCAGTGCTGGGAAAAAATTGTTAGTTAATTTTTACTTTTAGCTGTAAAGATGTTAGCAGACTGGCGCTTCTTGCATCCTCACATGTACAATGCCACCCAATACACTGCTCCACTGACTACTAAACAAGTCATATCTCGCTGTACAACAGGGTTGCATCAAGCAAGACCTATCGCATAACAATTCATTATACTGTGAGATCGATTTAACATGGGTTCAATGCAGCTAGGGAGGGCATCCTTGACCATGAAACCTAGAATCTAAAAAAACATACTCTTTCAGGCTTGTCCTCGGCGTCTCTTAGTTGCATGCTTGTCATACACGATTTTCAAGTCACAAGTTTTGGTATTTCACACAAAAAAAGTTATCACTCAGGCCTGAAAGATGCGAGTATTTTCTATCTGTTGCCAGACGCCTCAATCCTGCACAGGGTGGCCACAAACAAATCACCTCCATGTCGCTCTGTCCCCTGCCATTTCACTACTCCGCTCCCAACTCACATCCCCCTCTCTCATATACCTCTCCACTCCATCCCTCCATCTCATCCTCGGCCTCCCTCTCCCTCTCGCCCCCTCCACCTCACTCACATACACTCTCCTCGTCAGTCTTTCACTCTCCATCCTCTCCACATGCCCAAACCACCTTAACATGTTTCTCCTAATGCTTCCTATCACGTCCACAACCACACCACAGCATTCCTTCATTTTCTCATTTGTTAGTCTGTCTCTCCATGTGACTCCACATGCTCCTCTCAAATAACTCATTTCCACTGCTCTCACTCTTGACTTCTGTCCTTCCAACAGGGTCCAAGCTTCACTTCCATATAGAGTTGGTATCACAATACTGTTATGGAACAACTTTTTCACTTCCATGCTCACCTCCCTGTTTCTTATCACTGCTTTCAATGAACCAGCAACCCTCCTTCCCTGCTGCACCCTTTCAAGCACTTCACCCTCCAGACTTCCATCCTTACTCATCACACTACCCAAGTACTTAAATGCACTCACATTCTCCATATCCTTCCCATCCAATCTCACTGTACATTCACTGGCTTCACTTCTCTCAAAGACCATCACTTTACTCTTCCCTACATTCACCTTTAGATTCCGTTTCTTACATACTCTCCCAAACTCATCTACCAAGCCTTGCACCTCCCCTTCGTCTCCGCTCAACAACACAGTATCATCTGCAAACAACAGTACAGGGAGTTTCCAAACACTGCCCTCTCTCACTAGGGCCGCTCCAACATCCACTGCCCGACCTTGTATCTCTTTTATAACCTCATCCATGTACAGACTGAACAACCATGGAGACATGACACATCCTTGTTTCAATCCAACCTTCAAATGGAATGATTCACTCAGTTTGCCATCCACACGCACTGCAGCCTCAGCACCCTCATACATACTCTTCACTGCCTTCAACAACTTCCCATCCACTCCATATATATATATTTTACTCGAGTAAATAAACTACACGGCGAGTAAAAATTATTTCTCACTCGCCAGTGGCGAGTTGAAGTTTTATATATAAAATTTTAATAAAATTTGTTTCTTTAACCACTACTTCATATTAAGAAACATCATGGCAAAAATAATTATAAAAAAAATTATTAATAATCTGGCAACTCTACTGAAAACAGCTTGCCATCATAACAGTCGCTAGACGCTGTCTCTCACTCACTGATGACAGTCAGCTGATGAGAAGGAGTAGCATCGCTTGGCTTGCTTCCAACATGAACCATATGGAACCCTCGCCGTCAACGTCAATCTTGTTGCCTCCCCGAAAAAAGCATCACAGAGAACATTTCTTCCAAAATGGAAGAATTTACTTGCCATACGTTTGATGAAAACGAAAAACAAAATGAAATGTTCCATTGGCATGAAAAATCCAACTGCAGCCTGCAAAAGGGATTTTGTAACTGGATCTACGAATTTTTAAAAACAAAACATAGTTTACCATTGCAAGAGCAGGAACCACACTGAACTGTGTGATGCTGAATTAAATCGCCAAGGTCAAGGAAACATAGTCAAGACATTCCAACATCAGCAAAAGAAGGAAGAAGATAAGGATTCTGAAGACTTGAAGATGAAAATTACCACTGCATACATGCTGGCAAAGGAAGAACTTCCATTCACTAAATTTTTACCCATTATTGAACTACAAAAAAAAATAATGGTGTGCCCATCACAACCACTTATGCCAACCATGTGAAAGCTGCGGAACTGGAGCACACGATTGCGCAGACAATGAAAGATAAGGTTCATTATTTTAAGCAATAAATAAATATGGAATTGTTGTATACGGTACACAAATTCCATATTTATGTTTATATACAAGCATACCTATTATTTATTTTCATCCTGGGCTACAATAAATAACTTGCAAGCTGACAAATTATTTGTTAATTTTCCACTGGCTAGTAAAAATTTTTCTTAGCTGGTAAAATTTTTTAAGTACTCGCCAGTGGCTTGTAAGATTAACTGTAGACTTTCAGGCCTGTTTGACACTTCGCTCTGCACACAGCACTATTTGGTATCCATTTGAGCTGCTTGCTGGTGATAGCAATGGTGTTTCAGTGGCCTTTCATGGACAAAATGAAACAAAAGGCAGACACTCACAGCAAAGGTAAACACTAGGCGGCCTTCTTGGCATCGTCATCAGCCAACCGGGAGGCTGTGTAAGTAAGACTGACACGATTCCCAAGTCGTAAGTCTGAGAACTTCTCTCTCTCACACAGACACACACAAACACAAATTATCACTACACTTCATATCACTTGCGCTGTTACTTGGCAATAGCTATAGTGTTTCAATAGTTTGTCATGCACAAAATGCATAAGATTCTCAGCGGCTGCCATCACAATTACCGTTCTAGTGAAACTGAGATCAATTTTTTATCATTATTCAGAAAAAGGGTAAACTTTTTAATTATTGCTGTGGCGACTTATCACATAGAGAAGTAATATAACGAGATGCCTGTATCAGTGTAACATCATCACTTATATCACGACTTTAGTGAAACATGTTATTATAAGAGAGTGGGTATCTGTGTGTTACATGTACGACATGCTCAGTGGCACTGCGATCCTAGACTGACTGGTTCCTGTCTCTGGTTGGCTCCAGCTCTGTCACCAGTACAGTGACATATTACCATGCTTATTACAGTATTTGAGGATGTTTTTCTGTGGCTGAGCAGGTATACAGAACATTTACATGATTTTATAGGGGGTTGGATCACCTTTGGCAGGGCTGGGGAGAGTTTTACGTCACTATCCGTCTGTTAACTGATGGCACCCCCTTGGCAGCTTTACGCCAGATACAAGAGTTTACTGATCTGGCTACACTCCAGGATCTAGAAAACTGGCACTGATATAGCAACATACAAAATGCCTGAAGGCATTAAAGGTGCATGTAGGCTTTTTTTTTTTAATAAAAAAAAAAATCCATACACTAGATTACTGGTGTCCTCCATTCACGAAATATCTGTAACAGTTGGACTTGAACAGCTGTAGGTTGAAGTTTGGGGGGAAACAACTCTGGGGAAGCGAGATCCAGAGTGATTCAGTTTGAGGAATAAAAGGATTCCGATAGGCAGAAGTTCTCCAATATGGCTGTGTGACATTCCAGACATGAGTGCTGCCAGATGCTCGTGTAGCACGAGGGAAGGCATGGAGATGTGGCACAATGAGCGCAACTTTGTCTAAGCATTTGCCATAAAAATACCTGTAAAATAATGCAAGGGAGGCAACATTACTTCTTACTTGTAGGGGAGGTAGTTTATTTATAATAGCAGGGTTATTAATAATTCCAACAGCTTTGTTCTGAATTTTGTCTAGTTTTAATGCAACCTCTCCACATCCATTCCACAAGGTGAGCAATATTCAAGCTGAGAGCGCACATGACTTAAAAATTATAACTAACTGCTCGTAAGTAAAGAACTTACGGTCTCTGTACAATAATCTAAGTTTCTTCGAGGAGGTTTTAGCAAGTGATCTGACAAGTGAGGTCCAGCTGAGGGCATTGTTAAGTGAGATGCCGAGAATTTCAATACTTCTGGAGATGGGAATATTAGTAGCACTGAAGGTAATATATGAAACTGGCAATATCTGTCCACTAGCAAATTGTATATACAGTATTTGGTTTTACTGGCATTAAATAAGACAAGGTTGTTTTGTACCCATTCACTGATCACAGATAAGTCTTGATTTATGGAGACGGCTGTACTTAGTCGAGAATTAGAGACATTAGACTTTGTAAATGGATGTCTGAGTGTGAATGAACTATGAAGTGTTGAGTCATCTGCATGTGAATGGATGGGATTGTGGGTGACAGATAAAAGATCATTAATATGAACCAGGAACAGAGTTGGCACCAAAACTGATCCCTGTGGCACGCCGGCATTAACCGAGTGGAAATTGGATTATACATCATCTACGTTTACTCTTATTTTTCTGTCACTGAGATACAAGGCAAGCAGAGGAACAAAAGATGTTAGAGAGAGTTTGGACAACAGGGAACAGTGCCATAATCTGTCGAAAGCTTTAGAAATATCAAGGACTACTGCATTTCCCCATGCAGATCGACTGATTGATGGATGGTATGAGTCAGAAGACTATGTTAATGGTGGATCTTTCGTGGCAAAAACCATATTGTCTATCACTGATTAACTTGTTGGATTCAAGGTGTTTAACTATGTGCTTACTGATTAAAATTTCAAATACTTTACCAAGAGAAGATGTGACAGCTATTGGTCTGTAATCAGAGGGGTGAGAGGAATCTCCTTGCTTTGGAATTGGGTGGATATTGGCTTCTTTCCATGAATTAGGGAATGAAATAGTATGTATGCACAGTCTGAATAATTTAGCTAGAACAGGGGCAAGTTCTAGGGAACGCTTTTTCAAAGCAATTGGAGGAATTTCATCTGGGCCCGGAGCTTTGTTGGTATATGAGCATAATTTGGGCAAACTGTAAAAGAAAGGTACATGTAAAGGTTATCAAATGAGTTCTGTGGATAATCAGGAATCTAGACAATTAATTTCTAAAGAGGAATCTAGACAATTACTTTCTAAAGAGCTATACAGACCTATCACATCCAAACTACATATCCTACCATATCTAACAAACCCACCCAACTTCATTTAACCCAAAAATATTTCCCACTGTGAAAAAAGAAAACAAAAATTCATAACAGATACAGAATTACTCCCCTCATAAGAAAGAGTAGTAGGGTATGTCTAATACAAATACAGTTACTCATAGTTGTGACACAGTTAAATAGTTTTTGTCTGATGCAAACACACACACGAAACTGTTTCACTGTATAGTCATGGAAAGTGTTTCAAGATCTGACTTTCAGATGAGGCTGCATCACAAAATATAATGGGGGGGGGAATATGGATAGTGACCAGAAAGTCCCCAATGCTACATGATATGTTTCAAGTCAATGGTCACCTAGTATATGCACAACAAAAATGCATGAAAAATTATATACATTTTTCCTTAGCCTAACTCATGTGATGTACATCACTGTTGCTCACTTGGTATCATGACTGATGTAAACTGCAGTTCTAGAGTTAACCAATGGATCATTTTCTACCTAACCAAGTAATCCTTGTATACCTAACCAATCCAACCTACCACGGATGTGATGAATTATGAAATTGGCATTCAATTATTGAATTAGCACAGGAATTAATGAATCAGTATTGGTCGTCCCCACTATAACAATGAGATGTGTTTGGGGAAACCCATTGTTAGGCTGGGGTGTTGTTAAAATGGGATGTTATAACATGGAAAGTATCAGGATGCATCTGGGAGCCTTGGGATCCCCCCTCCCCTGCCAAGCCCAAAACCCACCCAAATGAGTCCAAAATGAAGTTTCTGGCTCACCCTAACCCCCAAATAGCTTTAAAACAAGCTAAACTAAATCTAAAAGCAGTTTATAACTCAAACCCAAAAATAAAACCTGAGTCATCAAAAATGTCTGGAAAAAAATCATAGTAAACTGTATGCAAAAATGACAGTGTTCACCCTACCTATGATTAAAACACATTAATCTAAGTTTAAAAACAGTTTATAAATCAACATAAATACAACATTTAAGTCTAAAATATCATCAAAATCAGTACTGGTAAAAAAAAAAAAAAAAAAAAGGCTAATCAGGGATTGGCCACTGCTGGGTGGAGAAGGGTGTTAATTTTTTTTACATCGCTACGGCAGGGTATTGCATAAAGAAGAATCATATAGCAGGGTATACCTGTACTTGCAACTGCAAAATATGGCATTCTACTTTTTATCATTATGTAGCTTCATACCTCATTATCTGAAATTCAGTAAAAGAATTTCATTAATCTGACTTTTACTAAAAAATCTGAATTCAGCACAAAAATGTGCTAAAGTGAGCAGCAGTGCTTTGTCTATTGACTGCTGACTCACTGTGTTGGAATTCAATTTTGCATAACTAAGCACTATCACCATCCCATTTCTTGTGCAGCTGTACAGTGGCAGGCTATAAGCATAAAGTAAAGTACTTACATCAGGTACTGGGACTGGGAGGGGGGCAGGGTACTGAAGTGAAGACGACAACCAACAAACTTAACGCGCCTCTTCCTCACTCGTCATGTCTTGCCGTGCTGTCACATTCAGTGTGAACTATTATTCTAAGAAGGTGATGTTTTAATTTTCGTTACAGTACACTAGACAAAGATTCATCTTACTTAACCCTGAAGATGACAACACAACAAAACAACGACATCTCTGGTTTGTTCATATCTTACCAAGCTGCCACAACATTCAGTATAAATATTTACAGAACAGTATTCTGAATATGGCATGCAAGACTGTTTTTTTTTATACATTAAACTAATCACTGGTACTCCTCACTTAATCCCTTTAGAATAATAATTTCTGGACTATAGTATAACATATCAAGAAAAATCCCACGAATGAATACTATAGTGAAATGGATAAAGTTACTCATCATTTCATTATACAACTGACCCTCGATTTCATGGACTAAAAGGGGGGGGGGGAGACCAGTCCGGGGATGGCAAAAAGTCTGGAAATAGCAAAGTACAGTAATTCCCCCATTATTCGACACAATAGAGCCAAAGGCATGTTCGAATAGTGGTCTTGTCCGAATATTGGGCCCTGAAGCTCCAGCACTGGTCATTCATGACCCTAACCTAACCTAAATAAGAAAACTACCTTCCTACCGGACATGTATAGCACTTATTTAGGTCCCTTTTCACATAATGCACACAAAGCATGAAATAATTTAATTTTAACCAAAAAATGATGATTTAGAGGTGAGTGAGGCATAGGTGTTCAGAACTTGCCAGCATAGTATAAGTAAGTATCGGACATGGAAATCATCTTTTCTCACATTTTAAGCACTAAATTATTGGATACAAAGCATCAAATACAGTAAATGATATAAATTGTTACCAGAAAAATGGTTAGGTTAGTTTATGACCGGACATGAAATTCACTGGCATTCACCTTTTTCATAGCTGGTGCACTTAAAAACCATGCATGAAAAAATTAAATTGAAAGCAGGAAATTATGATTAACATTTAGGGAAATTTTTTAACACATTTACAGCATGCTGAAAACAGGTTAGACATGAAAATCTTTATGGTAATCATCTTGCACAATAATCAAAGGCATTCACCTTTTTCATAGCTGGTGCACTTGCATGAAAGAATTAAATTAAAAGCAGGAAATTATGATTAACACAATATTAGGTTAGGTTAGGTTATGACCAGACATGAAATTCACTGGCATTCACCTTTTTCATAGCTGGTGAACTTAAAACCATGCATGAAAAAATTAAATTAAAAGCAGGAAATTATGATTAACACAATGTTAGGTTAGGTTAGGTTATGACCGGACATGAAATTCACTGGCATTCACCTTTTTCATAGCTGGTGAACTTAAAACCATGCATGAAAAAATTAAATTAAAAGCAGGAAATTATGATTAACACAAGGTTAGGTTATGACCAGACAAGAAATTCACCGGCATTCACCTTTTTCATAGCTGGTGCACTTAAAACCATGCATGAAAAAATTAAATTGAAAGCAGGAAATTATGATTAAGATTTAGGGAATTTTTTTTTTAACACATTTACAGCATGCTGAATACAAGTTAGACATGAAAATCATTATGGAAATCATCTTGCACACAGTTTATCCATGAGATTAATGATATGGAAAGAACAAAACAAGGAATTTTGATGAAGTTAGGGTACTTACAAAAAAGAAGCCGCCATCCTGATGTATAACTCGCTCTATCATCTCAGACTCTGACACGAAGAAATTGCACCACACACACCTTTGCAATTGA
>JAGKTI010013340.1:0-23197 GCA_018397915.1 Birgus latro
ATGTCAGCCACCAGGAAGCCAAAGGTGGAAGTGATGGAGGAACAGCATCAGATGGTCTAAGATGGAACTGGAAGAGAAATTCTGGAAGTAGAGTTCTGCTTTATCAGTTAAAGAAATAGCTACAGCACCATCAGAGTGGAAAAGATGAGAGAAGGATGATGAGCTACTGAGCCATCTAAGTGGAAAGGATGAGGGAAGGATGATGAAGTAAAGTTGTTAGAAAGGTTTTTGGCAGTGCCAGAAGGAGCAGGAAGAATCTGAGCCAGGAGTTCAGAGCATTTAATCCATCCATCCATCATCCAATCCTATGTTGCCCCACAGAGAAGTGCAGGAGCCCGGGGCTAGGCAAGTTGGTCCTGATATATAAGATGAGAGTGACCAGCTTCACTCATCCCTGAGTGGCACTACGTGAGCAACAGACCCAACCATCCCCTGGACACAAACCCCCACCGGCTCAATCCGACTGGAGCGCCGCAATTACCCACTAAACCACCAGGTGCCATAATTTGCTTATATGGTTACCACCCAGCGTAGTAAAAGGTTTCCTGGTGTACAGGAAACCATCTGGCTTGTCACTCAGTGTAGAGCCACCAACAGGCAGAAGGACGAGGAAAGAATGAAGAAAAGAAAGATCTAAGAGGGAGCGTAAAGTCACCTGTAGGCAGAAGGACAAGGAAAGAAAGACAGCAGAGGATTGAAGGAAAGAAGGATGAAGGAGAGGAAAGGGCAGACACCCGCGAGCAGCACTACATTGAGTGAGTGGATGGTGAGCGCCCCCACCTACAATATAGATGAAATTATTTTTAGCAGAGTGAAGAACAGACTTAGAATGATTCTGGGAAGAAACATAAAGGAAATGAAATTTGGGGGTGGGTTGGCTCCAGTACCTTTTGTAGACCTTCTCCTTGTTGTGGACAGCATTAGAACAAGCATGATTAACCCGCCAAGTCCCACTAACGTACGATGCATGTCATTACTTTTTTTCCGCAGACAGACCCACTGATGTGCATCATACGTCAGTCAGTTGCAAAGCCAGTAGTTTGCACATTTTTCAAGATTCGCAGGTGATTTTTGGTAGGCATATGTGGAAGACCTTCCTCTACCTGCTGTCGAGCAGGGATACTGCCTAGCCCAACCTGACTCCCCCCTCACCCCCACACTCGGCAATTCACCTGTTAGCAGTAACCTGGCCAGTAAAGATATGTTGCCCCACGGTCTCTCCAATGACGAAATTCACGGTGAAAGTGATTCCTGAGGTGGAGGACAGAGAAACAATGAAACTAGAGGGAGAAACAAACAAACAGAAGTGATGAGGTGGTAATGTCGTAAAGGAAGGTGCCACATGCTGGGGTTTTGGGTGAGTGAACAATGCTTTTATCGCCTATATTACTGTGTGAAAACAAATATATAATTGTACTATACATAAATTCATACCAAATAAATAAATAAATACATAATTTAAAGTGGCTTGAATTAGTTAACCCTTCCATAGTTTGTTTTCTTTAGCCAGGTACCCTGAAAAAGAAGGAAAACGTAAGGCTGACTGACACCTGTTATAAGCTGAGGAGGGCGATTTCCCTATGAATTTTTGATGTTTCTCACCAAAAGCGGAGGTTTGAGGAGAAAAAAAAAAAAGTTGAAAATCAGTCGGGTTCTGAGGGTGTGCTGGGTAAAAAATCAGTCGGGACAGGACGGGTTAAACCAAGTTTTCTTTTCCATCAGTCACAGGATATGAGAAATGAATGTATGCTTCCATGCCTGAGAGAATAACCTCCGTAATGTGCAAGGCACACCCAGATGGCTCTCAGCCATGGAAACAATAATCACTCCAGGGAAAATCAAAGAAGTACTGCCAGAGGGCCTCCCAATCAACAGCTCCAAAGTGACACACCTGACACTTCTTGAGAAGGTCCACAGGCCTTACTGAGCAATAGGATAAGGTTGTGATCTGAGGAGCCCAACAGATAGACAAGATTAACAGCATACACAGAAGGTTTAGAGGTAAGGAAAAGGTTGAGTATGTTGGAACTCTCTCCAAGGTGGCCAGGGATACGAGTAGGTTGCTGTACAGGTTGCTCTAGGTCATTAGGGATAGAAAAAATGCAGGCTTGCTCACCATGTGGATCAGTGAAAGGACAGGAGTGTCAAAGGTGGTGGTGAACATTGAAATTACCTAGAATGGAAATTTCAGAGATTGGAGAAATTTATAAGATGTGTTCCACCTTAGAAGTAAGATGGTCGAAGAATATTTCAGTCTGTTGAAACAGGGGATACGTAAACAGCACAGATATATTTAGTCAGAAAATGACAGGACTGCCGAAGCCAGAGAGTAGAGAATTCAGAAGATTTAAGTTAAAAATACAATAGCAAGATATGTTGTTGCGAACATATACACAACAATAGAAAAAGTAGGAGGATACAGAAAAGGATTTGTTTTCAGTTGCCTCAGACAGCTGAGTCTCAGTGAGGAAGAGAAGGTGAGGTTTAGAGGAGGAGAGGTGATGTTCAAGAGAAAGAAAATTATAAGAACGGTTGCAAACGTTGCAGAAATGAAGAAGAGTCAGTCAGTGGTTCCAGGCATCTCGCTTGGTCATCACTGGGACAGGGGCAGATAGTGGGGGCTTTAATGGTCACCTCCCCCTTGGGACCCCGAGGCTTGGTGAAATGATACAATTTTTGTAAAACTTTGAACAAAAGTGTAACATGTAATATGCATGTAGTTTAGTGTTGACAGTTTGAAGAACTTGTACTGGAGAGCAAGCTGACCTACTCTCTGTGTTACTGAAACACTTAAGAAGTTCAGCAAAGGGAGACGGTCAGAAGCTAGTTCCAAGGGCTGATGAAACGGGAGCTCCAGCTCTCCCAGTCAACAGACAGAGTCCCTAGGGAGGTGTAGAACTGGGAAATGAGAAAGCTTGGGACCAAGAAGTGGCTAGTTAAGGTGGTTATAGCTATGCATGTGGGTACTAGCATCCAGGTGAGACTGAACAGAGTTTTGAGTGACAAGTTTACTGTGAATGCCAGCATGCATATACACCTCTCGTCCATTATTTTATTCAACAGGGATGTGTTCCATAAAAAGTCGTTGAATAACGAATTGGTCAAATAACAAACTGATTTTTCCCACGAGATTGTTAAGAAATTGGGGGGTTATGTTCCTGACCACCTACGTCATTCAAAAGATATTCAAAAAAGATGGAAAAAGTATTGGTATATATGAACGAAAGTGACACACAGATTTGAGCTGTTTTCTTATAGACCTACATTCTCAAGGAAAATTATTTTAGTACTACATACATCTCAGATGATTGACATTTGATTTTTTATCAAAAAAATATAGGAGAACAAACAAAATATAACTACTTAGCGATATTAAAGAAAGCCACCTGAACTCCTTCGACAGTGTGTTTATTGCCGATCCTGCCGACTGGACATGACCTCACCACACCAAACAAACTCAAATGTATTCAATTTAAAACCATAAATAGCAGTGGAAGCCTAACCAGAAGCACTGAAACCTAAGTGGGGGGCTTTGACCCCAGGACCTCCCAGTGACTACAGTATAACCTACCTAACCTAGTGCAAACTAAGATGTGCATTCTGTAAAACTGGCATGAAAACAGCATACTGCAGTGCGTTAACAGCATTCGTTAATCAATGGTGTAATTGTCACCAGGGTTGCCATTACTTTTCATTACCAAATGTGGGCCAATTTGGTGACGCAAAAGTTGTTTGATATGGCAACCCTGACTGTCACCCGACTATGCGATGGCAAGACACTCACTAAGGTTGGTGAGCACATGACTGCTTGACAGGGGTAATAGTAGGGGTCTTGGGTGGAGCCATGGTGGTGCTGTAGTATACCTCGAGGCCAAAAAGAAATGCAGACGGATGAAGAGGCAACCAATGTGGGCAGAGTGTAGGAGAAAGGTAACTCAGCTGGTCTGTCTGGCGGCGCACGGTTTGAATTGTCGAAATGCCGGGGATAACCATGTCGAACAACAAAAAACGGTATAGATTTATGAATGTCGAAACAACGAATTTTCGAATAATGATCGGTCGAAAAATGAGGGCTTGGTGTATTGCTTGTCATGGTACTTAAAGCTCTCTCACATGACTTCAGAAATGGACTCCCGCGCGAGATGTAGTATGCTGAAGACTTGGTGCTGATTGCAGAGAATGAAAGGGAGGCAGAAAAAAAGGAAATGGAGACAGCAAGAATGCAGATAAAATGAAAGTAATGACATCTACGGCTGGTGGCTGTACTATCAAAGCAGATAGAATGTGGCCATGTGCAGTAGTAGTAGTAGTAGTAGTTGTTCCCTAAGCAGTCTGGCCAAACAGCCCCGAGTCCCTAAGGAAGGCCATGGCTGAGACCGGGCTTTCCCACTGAGCTCTCAAGGAGTGTATGAAGTGTTCTTGGCGTAGGTGACTAGGTGAAATGCAGTCTTCCATAATGTGCTTAATAGTATGGGCTGCTGTGTTACATTTTGGACAAGCATTGGCGATGGAGTCATCCAGCCTCCTCTAGTAACTCACGAGGGCTGGATGATGCCCACATCTCAGCCTGCCCAGGTGGACCCTGTCCTCACGAGGGAGATAGGATTCAGAAGGGTGGATATCAGGAGGGCATGCATGCAGCTGTGTGTTGTCTTTAAGTGACTGAATGGAGCGGCGAGTGATATGAGTATGGGTATGTTTCTGGAAGCTGGTCTGAGGTGGGAGAGGGGGGAGAGATGACAGTATTTGTGTATGATAACGTGTGCTAGGTGTTGTTTTGATGTTCCTTGGTGTGTGTGGATGTACTGCCATGTAGTGTAGTGGATGTTGTGGGTTTATGGAGGCTGCAGCGAGAATTTGGGTGCCTCTCATGTCTAGGTGATCCTTGACTTTGAGGACTTTGGTTTCTTGATGTAGGTGGTCAGTGGGTGCAGTAGCTGTGCAGCCTGTGATTATTTTTAGGGCCTTGTTCTGTATGGTCTGAAGAGTGTTATAGTGTGTTTTAGTGAGGTTAGGAGCCCAAGCAAGGCTTGCATAATTCATCACTGAACGAATATACTGTTTGTATATTGTGGTGGTGGTTTCTTTGCTGTGTCCAAATGTTGTATGGGCAAGTGACCTCAAGCCACTGAGTCTTGGTGTTATTTTATTTTTAATGTTTGTGATGTGCTGTTTAAATGACATTGATGTACTGTATGTTACACCAAGGATTTTGTGTGTATGTGTGAGTGGTAGGATAGTGTTCTTTATGGTGAGGTGTGGAATGTGACTGTGTTCCAGTTTGTGAGAAGGGTCATTTTGAGTCTGTTTGTGGTGAACCATTCATGTAGAGTGTTGAGGAAAGGTTGGAGGATGTGTGCAGCTATGTTTGCATTTTGTGTGTACTTGTAAGTGTTATGTCATCTGCAAAAGAAGCTATGTATATCTATGGTATGTGGGGTGCGGGTATGTCATGCATGTATAGGTTAACCCCTCCGTGGCCGCACGCATCGAATGACGTTTAGCCGATGAATGGCCACTGGCATCGTTTGAGTGCAAAAATTTTGGGGAAGTAAACGAATGTTCTGAATGTCTTCAGACTGACCTACACTACACTCCCATACACCCCATCAAGCAGTTCACAGCCTGCTGCTGTGATGAGTGGATTTTCGATTTTTCGCTCCTGGCCATGCCCAAACAAGCACAACTACACCCATTATCTCAACCCAGGCAGGAAATACCATCTTTGCCCTCTCTTGCAAAACACACACAACCACCTGTTTTCAATTGTGAATTAATACAGGCACAAACAAAAAAGGCATGAATAATAAGTGAAAAATACGTTTTTGTCTTGGTATCTTTACCTATTTGCTCAAGTATGTTTTAATGGTTTGGATCATTCGATGCAGTGCGACTTGTAGAAAACTGTGAAAACTTTCAGGAAGTGAACGAACATCTGGGACATGAGACTGACTTTCACTTCACCCTCTCACATATCTGTCAGTTCACACCAGCTGCTGTGATGAGTGGATGTACGATTTTTTCACTCGTGGCCATGCCTAAAAACACACAGTTACACCCATTATCTTGACCCAGACTAAAAATATAATCTTCTTCCTCCCTTGCAAAACACACACAACCACCCTGTTTATGAGACAGCAACATATATTGTGAAAATAACAAGGTAAAATGCAAGCGAAAGATGAACACGTTATTACGGAAAAAATACGTTTTCCCCCGTCCATAAATGTATTTATTTCTGCTTTGTCTCTGTATTCATAATAATTAGACTTATTTGTAGTTCTGAAACTGCATTACGATTCTATTTTTAGCCATGCATTTATTTCTGCTTTGTCTCTGTATTCATAATAATTAGACTTATTTGTAGTTCTGAAACTGCATTACGATTCTATTTTTAGCCATGCACGTGGTGTGGAAGCTGGAAGTTGCGACTCAACTTCTGTATTGCTAATCGGATCTGACCCTTCACTTCATCTCTCGTAGCCTCAGAGGATGTGCAATTTTCTCATTTAGGACTGGTAATTCAACCCTTTCACTCCCTTTTCCAAGCATGGGCACAACAATAATGTAAAAAATAACTCAAAACTACCATAAACATATTTTATATAAAAAAGGTGAAAAAAATTCATAATTTTTTTTCCAGCCATTCCTAACATATTATGTACTGCAATAATTCAATATCATCATATCTCATATATGCACAACATTTCAGCACCATTCACATTGTTTTGGGGGGTAAAAAAAAAAAAAAACTAACAACACATACGAATTTGCACTGCGGCAGCACCTCTGGGTTGCGGATATCGGTTGCTGTTATTTCTGCAACTTTCACGCTCCATTGCAAGCCACAGAATGGGTCTAGGAAGCTGGGATTTGCAATGTTAGGTGTGTCTAAACTTTCTCTTCAATATGGCAAGGAAAAGAAATTAATTTTCAAAACTTCAGAAAATGGCCCCCCAGTTGGCCAGGGGTGCATGGAAAATTCCGGACCCTCGGCCACGGAAGGGTTAAAGAGTGTAGGGGACAAAACAGATCCTTGAGGGATGCCATTTGTGAAGTTTCTGATGTTCAAAGACTGACTGGCAAATGTTACATGTGCACATCTGCCTGCTAAGTAGTGTGCCAGCCATCTTTTTGTGTTATTGTGCATGTTTGTGTTGAATACATTGTTTGTGAGGATGTGGCGGGGGACAGCATCAAAAGCTTTGCTAATGTCTAGTGTAACTGAGAGTGTTCTGTGTGGTGGCCTAGCTGAATTCATGTCATCAAAAACTCTCTTGAGTGAGGTCTGTAAGAAGAGTGTTTGTGGAGTGTAGTGGCCTAAAACCATGTTGTGATGGGGCTAGGGGGTGTATGAGGTGTAACTAGTTGTAGTACCAGTCGTTCAGTGACTTCAGAAGGGATGCAAAGGAGTGTGATGGGGTCGTGTGAAGAAGGTAATGTGGCGTCTTTGTCGGGTTTTGGGATAGTGATGATAATGCCATGCTTCCAGATGTTGGGTATTATGTTGTGTGAGTAGCTGTAGTTTGATATGATGAGTGTTTGTATGCCTTGTGGTCCAAGGTGTTTAAGGTGAATGTGGCTTATGCTGTCTGGTCCACAGGCAGATGAGTGCTTAAGGTTGCTAATCATGTGCTTCGTCTGGGTGTAAATGAAAGGTGCATAGTATGGGTCTGTGGGGAACTGTCTCTTACGTCGATGATACGTCAGTTGCGATGGAAGTATAGATGGCTGACATGTAAAAAGTGATTGATGAGAGTGATTGCTTGTTGTCTGTTTGAAGGTATGATGTCTGTTGTTGTGATGGCAGTGTGTGATTGTGTAGTTTTGCTGTTGGAGGGTGTGATGCTGTTTAGTGTTTTGTAGAGTTTGCTGGTGTTTGTTTTGTGGTCAAGTGTTTGGAGATAATTGTTTCAGTTTAGTGTTTGCTGTCCTGATATTTTATTGTTTATTTGAGTGCTGAGTTCTTGTATTTGTTGTATGGTGTGTTGTGTATGGGGTGTTGGGGAGTTTCGTAGTGTGTCCCGTTGCCTGATGAGGCCTTGAAGTTCTGCTGTGGAGTTGGGGTTGTGTCTCTTTCTGTTGCCTCTTGGGATGTGTCTTTTGTCTGCGTTTTGTATAACTGTATTGAAAGTGTGCACAGTGGTGTTGATGTTTGTGATAGATATACTGTTTAATGTTTCGAAATGTTCTGTTTCAGTTGTGAAGGCCTCCAGTTGGCTCTCTTATAATTAGTGTATGTGTGTCTGTGGCCAGCTGAGGAAATTCTGGTTTTGGTAGTGATGATGATTAGGAGGTGATCAGATCCAAGGGTTTTGACCACTCTCAAGGATGTTGTGAGGGCGAGGTTTGGGGAGCAAAAGGTGATGTCTGGGGTGATGCGAAGAAGAGGGCTTGGTGTGGGATATGGGTATGTTGATGGAGATTATTCAGTAAGAAAAGATGATCTGTTTGGGATTGTAGTACCAGCCCTCTGTCTGTGTCAGGGTTGTTGACATGTCATGTGCAGTTTGCCACGAGGGTGTGGGAAGTAACTTCATCTTGTGCAGCATTTGTGGTAAGCAGGTGCATAAGAGATGTAGCGGTATTAGAGGTAGACTATGAATAAATCTGACTTCAAATGTGAGGTGTGTCAGGGAGGGCATGCAGAGGTTGCCAGGCATAAAAAGACTATCTTGCTTGAATCTCGTGGATGTGGGACAGAGTTCTGTTATTTGAGGGACATGTTACGTGGTACAGGTGGGGCTAGAGCTAGCTCTGTGGCTATGGTGAGGAGTGCTTGAAGGCAGTTCAGGAAGCTGTTGCCTCTCCTAACACTGAGAGGGCTCTCCCTCAGTGCTAAGGTATCTTTATATGCGGCATATGTTAGGAGTGTAGTGAGACCTGGGCAGTAGGATACAGCACCAACAAAAGAAATTTCACATTTCCTATATCGGGATGGGTTGATTCGTATGTAAAATTCAGTTTGGAGCAAAATTTGTCGAGGTATTTTTTGATTATAGTTCATTTATCCTCCCAAAATACACATTACATTGCAAATATTGAGCAATGGGTGAACGCATATGCACTCACTAACTGACAGTTCATTTTCGTATATAAATCGTGTCTTACACAAACACTCCATCATTGTGGTGTACATTCCTGTGATATTGTCTCCAGATATGACAACACCTGGAAGATCTAAGCCAATAATTAGGCAAAGCATAACCAGTAAATTAGCAGATTTAGTTGGAATCGGGAAGGAGTTTTTGACATCAGAAGTAACTATGATGGAGATGTGATCAGACGGGGAATTTTGCTCCAAAATAAAGCTGTAATTGAGAAAGATATGGTCAAGAGTGATTTGACGAGTTGGCAGATTGCGAGGGAGCTGGCGCCCATCATCCTGACTCAGTGGCAAAAATCCAACACTCACTTCAAGCCCCCCGTGACTATCAAGGAAAACAGCCTTGTGAAGAAAAGTGAAAAACTTTACAAGGTGGAATAGGTTCAGCAAGACTGTCAAAGAACAGGTGCTTTGTGACCTAGACAGTTTGATGGATATAACTGGCTGTTGTCACACCATTACCTGTGTGAAGACTCAGAATCCGGTTGTGGAGAACCGAGTAACTGCAATGTGAAAGCTCACATCTCCTGCACTTGTAAGCTGGAAAGTAAGATTCCTACTATGGAGCTACCTTGCCTGTAAGCCCAAAGGAAGAAAGTTGGAGAAGTCAATTATGCAGATGGGGCCAAATGATCAGACAGTAAGCAACAAATCAATGCAATCAAGAGAAAGATATCAGAAGCTGCAGCTCTGCAGAAACGATTGCAAGAAGATAATAACAAAGCATTGGAACAGCAAGATAGAAATGGAAAGCTCAGGGATCTGATGTTAGAGGAGGAAGGCAATAGTAGCAAAGCTATGGTGGATGAAGCATAAGAGAGGTATACTACTGAGTCTGAAGACAAACAAGGAGACATAGCAGAGTTTGTGAAAGAGCTTTTGGAGGACAGACTGGGCAAGCTGGCATCTTTGGTGTAAAGATAATTAGGACAGCAGGTACCTGACACAAAGTAACATGATGCCCGTTTCCAACACAGACTTGTCAGTGTGAGGTGGAGTGTCAGTCCCACAGCTTCTCAAAGATCTGGTAGCTGCTGGTGTGCTGTCCCAAGAAAAAGCTTACTTGGCATGTGACCCCAGTAAAATTCACAGAGTGAGGTAGGTAGCCATCAATGATGATCGGAAATGTGTGAAGAGAGCGCAGATTGAAGGCAAGATCCAACCTATCTACTTTGATGGTAGAAAGGACAAAACCAAAGTCCTGGTACCAGATCCCACTGGAAAGCTCCATCACAGAACTATCAAAGAGGAGCACATTCCTGTGACCTGTGAGCCAAGTGGCCGATATATCGGTCACTTTTCTCCAGAACACCAGTGTATCCAGATAAGCCAGCCAAGACGGTCGCAGTAAGTCTTTTCAAACATCTGCAAATCAATGATGCTACTGAATCATGTATTGTGATAGGAGAGGACAATTACAGTGGAAACACTGGTTAGAAAAGGGAAGCCAACACACATATGGACAAGAGGGCCATGTGCATGCTCCACATCAACAAACTACCCTTGCGTCATCTGATCAAGCAACTTGATGGCCCTACAACAACAAAGGATGGCTTCACAGGGTCAGTATGCAAACTCCTGTCTCAGGTTCACCAAATGGAGGTCGACTGGAACTTCCAACCTCTTCCTGGAAGGCAGCTGATCTCTCTATCAGAAGATGTGGTCTCCAACATGTCGACAGATACCAGGACATGCTACCTGCCCGTGACAGCTGCAAGAGAAGGCAAACTGACGCCCTAGGTAGCGCACATGCAGTTTGATCCTTTGTCTCATTCCCGGTGGCTGACTACAGAACAGTGATTGGTCTTCATGTGGCAGCATGGTCTGTGCAGTCAGGATCTCAAGATATTGAGGACATTGGTCAGTTTTTGTCTCTGGGTGTATTTCCCTTTGTTCAGTAAGGGATGCCTTTTATATTAAGATGAGGACAGTGGTGGCTGAACCGGGAGCCGTAGACACAGGCGTTAATGAACAGTATAGAGCCCTTAAGAAAAACCTCTTGAGAGTTACTGATGCAATATGCGGTTGGACAAGAGGCAAACCATGACATAAAGTAACTTGGTGGTGGGATGAGGGTGTAGAAGCCACAGTTAAGGAGAAAAGAAGGCTTTCCCGGAAATGGAAGAAGGGTGGTAACAGGGAGGAGTACTTGGCTGCCAAGTGTAGGGCTAGAAGAGAGGTATACAGGGTGAAGTCTGAGTCACAGACTTTTACTTGATAATCTAAATCATGGGGAAAGGACAAATACGACATTTAGGGTGGCAAATCAGGTGAAGAGGGATAATCGGGATATTGTTGGTGAGCAGTGTGTGAAGAATGATGAAGGAAGGGTAGTGGTGAACAGTGGGGATATTAAAGATGCATGGAGACAAAATTATAGCCGGTTGTTGAATGAGGAGTTTGACTGGGATAGTGAAGGTTTGGAGCCAGAAGATCCAGTGTTTGGCCACTGGCCTTTGATTGACGCCGCTAGTGTGAGTGAGGCAATAGGCAGGATGCGGGTGGGGAAAGCAGTAGGTGTGTCTGGGTTGACTGCCGAAATGTTGAAGGCCTCAGGAGATACTGGGGTGAGGTTAGTCATTGACCTGATAAATATGATTATATCAGAGTGTGTTTTATGGTAGGTGGGGGTGCTCACCACCCACTCACTCGATGTAGTGCTGCTCTCGGGTGTCTGCCCTTTCCTCTCCTCCATGCTTCTTTCCTTCAATCCTCTTCTGTCTTTCTTTCCTTCATTCTTTCCTTGTCCTTCTGCCTACGGGTGACTTTACACTCCCTCTCCTATCTTTCTTGCCTTCATTCTTTCCTTGTCCTTCTGCCTGTGGGTGACTCTACACTGAGTGAGAAGCCAAATGGTTTCCTGTACACCAGGAAATCATTTACTAAGATGGGTGGTAACCACATAACCAAATTTTGCCGCCTGGTGGTTTAGTGGGTAATTAAGGTGCTCCAATCGGATTGAACCGGTGAAGGTTTATATCCAAGGGATGGTTGGGGCTTATTGCTCAAGTAATGCCATTCAGGGATGAGTGAGGTTGGTCACTCTCATCTTAAATGTCAGGACCAACTTGCCTAGCCCCGGGCTCCTACACGCGACATAGGATTGGATAATGAATGAATGAATGATGAGTGTGTTGTCCCAGATGATTGGCTCAAGAGTGTAATTGTAAATGTGTACAAAGGGAAGGGTGAAGCCCTGGAAAGGGGAAATTATAGAGGTATAAAGCTCTTAGATCAGATAATGAAAGTAATGGAGAGAGGTCTAGAAGGTATGATTAGAGAAAGAGTGATTTTTTATGAGATGAAGTTTGGGTTTATGCCAGGCAGGGGGACCACTGATGCCATATTCACTGTTCGACAGCTTCAGGAAAAATATATTGGAAAGAAAAGGGAATTGTATTTTGTTTTTGTTGATTTGGAAAAGGCCTTTGACAGAGTCCCTAGAGAGGTGGTGAAGTGGGCAATGCGAAAGCCTGGGTTGGAAGAGTGATATGTTAGGGTGGTTATGGCCATGTACGTGGGTGCTCGCACCCAGGTAAGAGTGAATGGAGTTTTGAGTGATGAGTTTTCCATGAATGTTGGTGTGCATCAGGGGTCAGTTTTGAGTCTCTTGTTGTTTATCATGGTACTTGAAGCCCTCTCATGTAACTTCAGAGACGGACTCCCGTGGGAGATGTAAGCTGATGATTTGTGTTGATTGCAGAGAATGAAAAGGAGGTGGAGGAAAGATTTAAGAAGTGGAGAGATGGTATGGGGTACAAGGGCTTAAAGGTAAATACAGATAAAACAAAAGTGATGATATCTAGGGTTGGTGGTGGTACAATCAGAGGAGAGGGAGAGTGGCCATGTGCAGTTTGCCACAAGGGTGTGGGAAGTAATTCCATCTTGTGCAGTGTGTGTGATAAATAGGTGCACAAGAGATGTAGTGGTATTAGAGGTAGACTGCGAGATGATGCTGATTTTATGTGTGCGGCGTGTCAGGGGGAGCAGGTGGAGATTGTTAGGCGTGAAAGGATTGAACTTGCAGGTGAGTCTCTTGAGTGTGTGGAGGAGTTTCGTTATTTGGGAGACATGTTATGTGCCAGAGGTGGGGCTGGAGCTAGCTCGGTTGCTAAGGTGAGAAGCGGTTGGAAGAAGTTCAGGGAGTTGTTGCCTCTTCTGACATTGAAAGGATTTTCCCTACGTGCTAAGGGGTCTTTGTATGCAGCATGTGTTAGGAATGTGATGCTGTATGGTAGTGAGACCTGGGCAGTAAATGAAGAAGATATTCGCAGGCTTAAATGTACAGAAATGATAATGATTAGGTGGATATGCAGTGCATCCCTGCATGAAAGGCCTGGGGGGGCTGGGTTTACGATGGAAGAGTTGAGAGGTAGGATGGGACTGGAGTGTATTGGTGTTGTGATGAGGAGAGGTAGGCTGAGGTGGTTTGGACATGTCGAGAGGATGAGGGATGATAATTGGTTGCAGAAGGTGAGAAGTCTTAATACAGGGGGAGGGGCTGGGAGGGGCAGACCGAGAAAGACATGGGACGAGGTCATTAAGTGTGACCTCAGGGTTAAGGGACTGAACAGGGAAGCTGCCAAAGATCGAGCAGCATGGAGAGCCGCCTTAGGTGACCAAGGCCGACGCATGCAAGCATGTTGGAGCCTACAAAAATGAAAACTTCCAGATCAAAGTGAAACACAGTCTAGTGGTTGCCCCATACCACATCCTGACTCAGCTGAGACTTCTCAGAAACCAGCCCAAGGATGTTCATGATATTGTCCACCCGCATGTTTGGAGTGGTGCATGGCACGCACACTCTGAGAGCATTCTCGTCCTTCTTCTGGCTTGTGAAGATGATTACAACAGACGGTTCACTGTTGAATGGATCATAAGGATTAGGGCGGACAATGAATATGGTGACCCCAGAGTGAGGGCCAGAATCACACCAAATCTGAACCTTTCTGCTGCCTCGTTCAATCAGCTAGAACCCATCTTCACATGCAGGATGTCCAAGAAGGAAGTGCAAAGTTTCATGGAAAAAGCCTAAGAAGCCCCCTTCTTCTCAATCCACACTCAGTCAACAGAGAGGGCTGTCAAACTGGTGACTCAGCCAGCAGCATCTGTAGTGGAACAACAAGCAAGAGATGGATTCATCAGGGCACGAGTCCAACATCAGGAGGCACTGCAAATGTTCAAGATGAAAAAACATGTGATGGAGGCCTTATGTGAGTGATACGGCTGGATAGTAAATATATACATGTTAATCTGAGAGACTGAATTTCATGGAAAGGGACCCCGCTGCAGGGGGTCACCTTGACGTGGTGGCGGGGCTTGAAGCGTGGTTGGCGGTGCCACCTACTTTGGGGGCTTGCCTACCTTTGTAGGGTTAGGCATCTGTCGGCCTCGTGGACCAAGCACTCCCTACATCACTAGTGGAGGAGGCCTGCTGGTGATGTTAGTTCCAGCCCATTTGCCATCTAGGGCGGGACTTTTGCCTCCCCACGTGTTTGCCGTGCGTGGCGTCCCGTAATGCTGGGAGATGGGAGTCCTGGAGGTTGAGCGATGCTGCACGATGCGCCCTGCAGCTAGCAAAACATCTCTTTGGTCCCTTATTCCGGCCAGACGGGCGGCCTGGTTGGGCCCGACCAGGTCAATCGGCTGGTCATGCGTTGGCTAGGGTCAAGTGGGCATTGGGGGACCTGGTGGCTCCTATTGTCCTGGAGTCACCCTCGCCCAGGTTCCCCGGTGGTTACCTGCGTATACTTTCCCGCTACCTCTGGGGTCGCCAGTGGTGTCATCCCTGGCATACGACCTCCCCTTGTTGGGCTCCATGGTGGGTGGAGGGGTGGGGGAATGAAGTTTTTTTGAGAACTAAATGGCATTGCCTTAAACAAACAACAACCCCATTCCTGACGATCCGGCACCCGTCCCTGGCTCCTCTCATGAAATTTCCTCGGGTGTGGCCCCCGTGCTCACCCGTCCAGCTCCAATTTTAGCCACCCTGGAACCTTACCAGCCTGGTTCTGGTACAAGGAACAAGGGTAAGGCCAAAAATAGAGGACAAAACAAGTTAGAGAAGTCTCCAGAAATCACTCAAGAGATTCTTCCAGGAGTATTTGAAAGAACCGACTTTGTAAAGTATTATACAATCCAGACGTTAGAGGGACAACCAATCTCCAACCTTGAGATCTTCGAGGTGCATCGAGAGATCGTGGCTACTTGTGGAAGGGAACCGAAGATGTCTACTCAGGGGGATGGCAGCCTTCTAGTCGAGGTTGCATCACCTGAGGAGGGTTCCCGTCTTGCAATCAAATGCAAAGAACCCAGTGCAAAGTTTGCTTGTACCCCACATGCAACTTTTAATCAATGCCGTGGGGTTGTGTATTCCCGGGACTTGCTTCGGTACTCAGAAGAGAAACTACTTGAAGAACTGAAGGTCCACAAGATCACTAAAGTGGAAAGATTTCAAAAGAAAATAGATGGAATTCTTACTCCAACCCCATCCTTGTTATTAACTTTTGACCGTACTGTCCTCCCCTCCTCCATCAAAGTTTCCTGGCTCTCTCTGAAGGTCAAACCCTTCGTCCCAAACCCACGACGTTGCTATCATTGTCAAATGTATGGGCATGTTGGCCGTGTCTGCCGTCGACTGCAACAGGGCCTCCCGGTGGTGTGCGTAAATTGTGGTGACTCCACACATGCAGGTCAGGACTGCCCTGGGCCTGTTTGTTGTGTTCACCGTGGTGAGGCGCATCCTGCTTCCTCTAATGACTGTGCCCGGTTCAGGTTGGAGAAGGAAATCCTTCTCATCCGAAATCGGGATAAGGTGAGCTTTGCCAAGGCCAGGAGCAGAGCCATGGCATCAGTTTTCAATAATGGGGTTTCTTATGCTTCGGTCTTGTCCCGCAATAAACGTCCCCGTCATGATGCCCAACAGCAGTCCCATGTTCCACTCACAGTGTCTGCATCCACAAACCTGGTGCCTATGAACCAAGAATCTACACCTCTCGAGATAGTAGCCCCTGCAGACCAGGTCTCAGCCTCTCCACCTCTATCTACCAGTAATAATGATGTGCACTTTCCTACCTCTAAACATCATCGTGGTTCCTCAGAGTCTTTGAGTACAGAAGATCCCCCAAGCAAGGTATCACCCGTAGAGTCCTCTCCATCAAATGTTAGTCTTTCCACGTGCCAGCCCCCGGACCCCGCCTCTGGGTCACTGAGGGCTCCTCAGGCGTCAGTTGAGTCTGACGCCTCCTCCTCAGGAGCATCCGAAATTTCTCCTCCGGATGCCTCTGAGGTTTCTGTCTTGCCCCCTACAAGTTTAGAGGGCGGGACCTCAACCCCCACTACTCGCCCCCCTGGGTCGTTGGGGGGTATTGAACAAGAATCCCTCATCCACTGGGCATCGACAAGTAATTGTGAAGCCTTCTACCACTTCGCAAGGCCTAGGTCATCGCACTGTTCACAGTGCTGCCCGTGAACTGCCCTCTAGTGGATGTGCCCGCCCTAATAAGAAGGCTGTCTTCCAGGGTCACTCAGTAATTTCTACAAAGTGACCCTTGCTTCTCTGTAAATAGTTCCTCCATATTCCCTCATCTTTTAGTTCTTTTGTGTGTTTATGCTTTTAACTCACTTTTTAATAGTGACAATGGCTACTTTTATCCAATGGAACTGGTTACCATGTATTTTACTCAATTCCTCTTCCTGGACAGGGACGTAGTGGCGGTGTAGCCATCCTCCTACGCAATGACACCCCATTCATCCGCCTGAATCTTACTACGCCTCTACAGGTTATTGCTGCTCGAGTTTTCCTTCGCCGTTATTATACAGTATGTTCCATATATTTACCACCCAACACAACAGTCAGCAGGGACGAGCTTGAACTCCTCATTCGTCAGTTACCTTCACCCTTTCTACTCTTGGGGGACTTTAATTGTCGCCATCCAATGTGGGGTGATTGCCTTACTAACCAACGTGGAGACTTGATGGCATCACTACTGGAGGCTGGAGACCTTGCATTAATAAACACTGGTGCTTTTACACATTTTCACCCCCAAACAAATTCCTTTACTGCCATCGACCTGTCTGTTTGCTCACCCGACTGCATCCTGGATTTCACCTGGGAGGTTATGGAGAGCTTGCATGGGAGTGACCACTTCCCTGTCCTCCTTACATCACCGACATCTGGTCCCTTTTCCCGCTTACCGAGGTAGAAGCTAGATAAGGCGGACTGGTCACTTTTCTCTGCTTTTGCATCTTTTGATTCCTCTGCAAAGGAATATCCAACTATAGATGAAACCGTTTCCTTTTTCACCTCCACTTTGCATTCTGCTGCCCTTGAAGCTATCCCAAAAACCTCTGGCATGTATCGCTTTCGACCTCTCCCCTGGTGGAATGAGGAATGCAGGGTTGCCGTACGAGCTAAGAAGATAGCTTTTTCCCGCTATCGAAGATGCAAAACTGAGCATAATCTTATTCAGTTCAGGAGGGCAAGGGCTAAGGCTCGTCAGGTGCTCAAGGATGTTAGGCGGGAATCTTGGAAAGCATATGTTTCCTCAATAAACTCTAGGACGCCAGTGTCTCAGGTGTGGAAGAGGGTCAAGAAAATTTCAGGAAAATTTACTCCAACTAAGTCCCCTGTGTTGAAGGTTAATGGCATTCCTGTCGGTGATCCCGTGATTGTGCCGATACTATGGCATCTGCATTTGCAGCAGTCTCTCATAGGGACGCTGCCACTTCAACGTTTTCTAGACACAGAGAGTTGGAGGAAGCTAAGGTGCTGGACTTTTGTTCGGAGAATAGGGAAACGTACAATCTCCCTTTCTCTTCTCACGAGCTACAGTTTGCCCTTTCCCTTTGTCATGACACATCTCCAGGGCCGGATGACATACCATACGCGATGCTCCAGCACTTGGATGAGGATACACAGTGTTCTCTCCTCAACCTTTTTAATAGAATTTGGAGGAACCCTTCTTTACCCACCTCTTGGCGTGAAGCTATTGTATTGCCATTCCAAAAGCCAGGGAAAGCAGGGTACAGTCCTCTTGAATATAGGCCGATTGCTTTGACGTCCTGCATGTGCAAACTGTTTGAAAAAATGGTTAATACTCGCCTTACATATTTCCTCGAAAGGAATGAGTCTCTTTCTAATTGTCAGTCTGGTTTTAGAAAGTATCGTTCAACAACAGATGCGCTGGTACGTCTTGAGGCAGCAGTTTGTGCTGCCTTTGCTAGGAAGCAGCACCTAGTATGCATTTTCTTTGATCTGGAAAAGGCATACGACACAACATGGAGATTTGGGATATACAAGGAACTACACTCTATAGGATTACGTGGAAGACTGTCCCTGTTTCTAATCGATTTCCATCGTGATCGTAAATTTAAGGTTCGAGTTGGTTCCACCTTGTCTCCGTCATACCCTCAGGAGGAATGGGTGCCTCAAGGGAGTGTCCTTAGTGCGACTCTGTTTGCAATTGCGTTGAATGGTATTGCAGCATCAGTTCCAGAAGGAGTATCTTCCTCTCTATATGTTGATGATTTGACACTATGGTTTGCTGCTTCCCGAATGGCTGTAGCAGAGCGCAGAATGCAGCTTGCTCTGGACAGGGTCTCACACTGGGCTACCATGCATGGCTTCCGTTTTTCACTAACTAAAACAGTAGCCTTACATTTCTGTCATATGAAAGGTATACATCCAGACCCAGACCTCCAATTGTACGGCCAGAGAGTGCGAGTTGTAGGTGAGGCAAGGTGTCTTGGCCTTATTTTCGATAGGAGGTTGACATGGGTCCCTCATATCCGCTCTTTACGTCAGTCATGTCATCGAGCCCTTTCTCTCCTACGGACCTTGTCACATCTGTCATGGGGCGCCGACAGAACTACCCTGCTACACCTTTACCGTACCTTAGTGAGGAGCAAACTAGACTATGGGTGTGAGGTGTACTCGTCTGCTTCGGAGGCACGGCTACACCCATTAAATTCAGTCCATCATGCTGGGATCCGTCTGTCTACTGGGGCCTTCCGCTTGTCACCGATACCTAGTCTGTTGGTTGATGCAAATGAGCCACCATTGGATATCCGTAGACAGTCCTTATTAGTGCGGTGTTGGCACCGCCTCCACCGTCTTCCCAACTCTCTGAGTAGTAGAGCTGTCTCTGAGATTACTCTTCACCACTTTTACAACACCCATCCTCACTATCCCCACCCATTTGGGTACAGAGTAAGGGCTGCCATGGAGGAGCTGTGTTTTCCCTCCTCCCCTGTTTGCCCAGTACGTGTTTCCCGAGTGCCTCCATGGCTTCTTCCAGAGGTTCAACCGTGTGTTTACTTCCCAGAGAGAAAGACCTCCCTTTCCTCACAGGCGGCCCCCTCTTACTTTTTGGAACATGCCACTACCCACAGTGACTCAATCCCTGTGTATACAGATGGGTCCAAATCCCTTTCTGGGACTGGGTTTGGCGTCATTCTTAATGATTTTAGCCGTGGCGGGAGTCTCCCTCCTTCCACATCCATTTTTACTGCTGAACTTACTGCTATTTTAGTTGCAGTAGAAATTATTTTTAGTTTACCTCCATCTTCTTTTACCATTTTTTGTGACTCTGCCAGTGCCTTGCAAGCTTTGTCTTGTACCTCCTCATCTCATCCCCTAGTCTTGGCCATCCTGGAGTGGCTCTACTTGTTGAATAGGCGTGGGTACTCTGTAAAGACGTGTTGGGTCCCTGCCCATGTAGGGGTTGTGGGCAATGAACGAGCTGACTCCTTAGCGAAAGCTGCTGCATCACGCCAATTCTCTCCTCTTTACCGTGTCCCGTTTGAGGATCTCCGTGTAGCAAGTATGACGGCTGCGCGTTCTTGTTGGCAGAAGAGGTGGGATGCCGTTGGGACAAATAAGCTTCGCAGTATTCGTCAAGACCTGGGTAACGGAGGGTATGTAGGAATGTCCCGTCAGTGGGAGACAGCCTTAGCTCGCCTGCGGATTGGTCACACTAGGCTGACCCATGGTTTTTTAATGGAGAGGGCTCCCCCTCCCTTTTGTGATGATTGCCTAGTTCCTTTGACAGTACGGCACATTCTTGTGGAGTGCCCCAGTCTGGGAGACCTTCGTCAGCAGTACCTTTCAAGATGCCGGACCGGTGACGGGTCCCACCTTCTCTCCTTGGTGCTTGGGGAGGAGGCTTGTACTGCAAAAGGAGACACTTTCTCTTTTTTAACTCATGCTGGCCTACTGAGGAAGCTATAGCACTCAATTCGTTTTAAATTTATATTTTAATGTTGTTCTTATAACTCTCTTTATGGTGTTTCTCACTTATATTTGTCTTTTAGTTTTGGAGTGTTCTATGTCTCCTCCTATTACTGATTTTACATTATGCTGACCTTTTTACAGTTTTTGTGTTCGGCGGCATATGACCCTTGCTGTTGCGCCGCCAAGTCAATTTCATTCATTCATTCATGGAAAGGGATAGCCAATGACGTGGTGAGTCGAAAATAAAATTTCGCATAGGAAAACACCCATCTCGAAGGAAAAAATAAAATATGATTAATACGCTGTTCCCTACTGGCCAGTAAAGGAAGAGGATATTGGTAAGCTCAAACTCAGAGAAATGACAATGATTAAATGGATGTGTAGTGTATCCTTGAATGTGAGACCTGGGGAGGCTAGAATTGCAACGAACAGCTGAGAGGAAGGATGAGACTGGAATGTATCGGTGTTGTGATGAGAAGCGGTGGACTGAGAAGGTATGGGCATGTTGAAAGGATGGAAGATGACAACTGGGTGCAGTGGATGAGAGATGTGAACGTCCAGGGTAGAGCTGTGTGGGGCAGACCAAAGAAGACCTGGGACAAGGTCATAGGGGACCAAGGCTGACACATGCATGTTGGAGCCTTATAAATGATGCTAACAACAATTTGGCTTATCACTCAGTACAGTCACCAGAAGTTGAACTACTCTTACTGAGTGGATGTGGGGCATCCTCATTTGCCATAAATTAAGTGGTACTTATGTATCACATCATGTAAATACCCACAAATAAAAAATGTTTTATACTAGTGATTCAATCATGGCATATCCCATACATGCCATTTACAACCACAGCCTTGTCTCTTACCCTGATGGGTGACTGAATGACAGAGCTGGTACCAGGCCTTATCCTCTCATACACCATTTCCTCCTTCCTCCATCTCCGCGGCCCTGCCAACAGAACAAGGTGAGTAACTGCTAATGTATACTTAGAGTAATAGATACTCAAGAATGGCAAATCATGGAAATTTACAGTCCTGTATGTCAAATAGAAAAATTAAAGTTTCACAAAATATTTTAAGAATTACTTGCTCAGAATGCAAAAGTAAAAAACAAAAGGGTATGGCTACTAAAACATATTATTGTATGACACTATCCTGAAATTACTTCAAACATGTTAAAATATTACACTAAAGAATCTACTAATATGAGACAAATGATGGCAACAACTATTTCATAAAGCAAATCATAACACAAGTTTTGCACTAAAGGATGTAACTAAACTAATCACATTTCATTAAGAATACAAACTTGGTTCCATGAAACTTTTTATTCTGTTTTCAGCTCTGCCCATACACTTAACAGCCTGTCCCCTGAAGCTCAACAGTCTTACTACATATCTCACTGTCTATCTTTACAAACTACTAGTTTACCAACAATACATTACAGTATTCACCACCCACAATGAAAACAGTACGTGATAGAAATGCTTCATTCAGGGCTGGTGATATGGTATTGGTGAGTTTAGAGGGGACATGTTGGAAGGTCTTGTGGAATATAAGTACAATTAAAGTCAGTTGGGTCAAGGAATGTGTGGGTAAGAGTGAAAGTTGGATTACAAATGTGGGCAATTGTGTGTGTGTATGCGCCAACGCAAGATCGTGTAAGTAGAGTGAGAGAAGCGTTTTGGACAAATGTGGAAGCCTGCTTGGAAAAGTTTGAAAGAAATGAGAGAGTGTTTCTGATTGGAGATATGAATGGAAAAGTAAGGAATGAGAAGGTGGATGGAGTGGTTGGTGAGTGGGGTGTGCCTGCAGAGATGGATGAGAATGGCAGTGCTTTAATGGACATCTGTGCTGGGAGGGGGTTGGTGGTAGCTAATACCCTCTTCAGGCACAAAATGATCCATAGGTATACATGGCGAGTGGTGAGAAGAGAGGACGGGGGAATGAATGAACGGAAGGCAATGATTGACTATGTGTGTGTGGATGAAAGGATGAGAAGATGTGTAATGGATGCAAGAGTATATAGAGGCTGGGGGAGTGAACTTTCTGACCACCGCTTGGTGGTGGCCAGAATCAGAATCCAAACAAGATGGAGGAAGAGAAGAAGGGAAGGTACAGGAGGAAGCATTTGTTACAAGGAGGGTAGAAAAGTTACAAGAGGATGGAATAAAGGCTGAATATAAAAGAGAAGTGGAGGAGCGATTGAGTAAATATAGATTGGAGCAAATGGGGGACGTGGAAGGTGTGTGCAAGGTAATCACAGAAGAAATCAGTGCAGCATGTGAGGTGGTGTGTGGGGTGAAGAGAAGACGAAAGGGGGTTCAGGGAGCAACATGATGGCCTGAAGAGGTAAGAGAGGCTGTGGCACAAAAGAAGAAAGCATATAATGAGTGGATGAGGAACAGGGGCGACGAAGAAGCTGAGAGATGGACGAGAGAGTTATATGTAGTGAGGAGGAGAGGTGAAAAGATAAGAGAGAGTAAGAAGAAAGTGGATGAGGAATTTGGAAGGAATTTGAGTGCAAAGTGGAGGGAATGTAAGAAAATGTTCTGGAAGGAGGTAAAGAGAGCTTGACAGGGTGCCAAAGAAGTCAGTGGGGATGTGAAAGATAAAAATGGTAGATTACTAGTGGAGAAGGGAGAAAAAGTAAACAGATGGAGAGAACACTTTAATGAACTGTTGAACATAGAGAATGAAAGTAATGCAAGTATAAGTGGCTGGGGAATGGCAGGGAGAAGGAGGGTTGTGAGAAGAGAGGAAGAAATCACCAGGATGGAAGTGGTGGAAGCAATGAAGAAAGTTAAAATGGGGAAAGCCCCAGGAATTGATGGAGTGTGTGGTGAAATGCTGAAGCAT
>JAGKTI010013341.1:12871-23197 GCA_018397915.1 Birgus latro
GTATGCTGTATTTGATTTTTTGCTGAGACCACCATCTTCCTTTCTGGGAATAAGGAAGCT
Source organism: Birgus latro (assembly GCA_018397915.1). Taxonomy (NCBI): domain Eukaryota; kingdom Metazoa; phylum Arthropoda; class Malacostraca; order Decapoda; family Coenobitidae; genus Birgus; species Birgus latro. The sequence goes on from JAGKTI010013341.1 coordinate 12,932, forward strand.
CAGTAGATAAAGATGATTGGAGGAGATTGAGTGGCATGGAGTGCTGCTGTTAGATGACCAAAGCTGACACATCCAAGCATATTGGAGCCTTTGAAAACAATATGGTGCAATGAGTTCTTTTATGGGAGAATACATGGCCAGGGTTGACACCACTTATTTAACTTGAAAGGTACTGGATGGATTCTCTGATGGGTGTATATGAATGTATACGTGTGGATAGTTGTGCCTGTGTGGGGGTATCAGGATTTCAGGGGCTTGAATGATGTGTGGGGGTGTGGTCCATTCACCATACTGGGGTTGGCATTGATTACATCAAAATTATTTAATCTTGTGATTAAATCATTGACTTTTTTGCCAAAAAAAATCATGATTTTTTTGTTTTTATAATATAAAAGTTAAACAAAAAAATCTGAAGGTTTATAAAAGTTGTGTATAACTTTGTGTTGGCATTCATTTATTCAGATACTTAAGCATTAAGTTAGCAGATGTTGGAGATTGGTGCCATTAGAAATTGCTACATTGTATGACAGAAAAAATATTTTTACATTTGTGTAACTAAGTATTGAAATTATTTGTACATGTGAAATAAAGTCATAAATAAAAAACCAAAGCCATAAGACTAGGTAGGCTTTGCTTGGTCACTTAAGGCCATGTCATAATATTATCAGCTTAAGATTTTTCTGTGTGGTAATATAATCAGCTCTGGAATATGCTGTCTTGATTACCAGTGGCAACTCAGCCATAACCAGTAGTATACAGGCAGGACTTGAACAGGTATGTATCTGGATTCTGGACAGTGGCTTTCAGCCTGAATCATCAATGGATAGACAGGACTTGAAGTTAGCAGTGTTCAGTATACTGCTTTTGAAATATTAACTGTATAATAAATAGAAAAATCAATAAAATAAATTGAATAAATAAAAAAATCATTGATTTTTTCCACCAACCCTGATTCAAGAATGCACTACATATCCACCTAATCATTTTCTTTTCTGTATGTTTGAGCCTGTGAATATCTTCTTCCTTAACTGCCCAGGTCCCACTACCATACAACTTTGCACTCTTAACACATGCCACATAGCTACTAAAATCCTGAAGGAATTACTCTAATAAGATGAGCGATGAAAAAGGTGGATATTGAGGAATGGATTTTTGAACTGGTGATGGCAGTGTATGCAGATGTTAGAAGTAGCATTGGAGTAAACAGACCATAAGTGTTTGAGCTTAAGATTGGGGTGCATCATGGATCATTTCTGAGCCCACTGCTGTTTTTAATGGTAATGAAGGCATTACCACAAGATTTTGTAGGGATCCCCATGAGGACTCTTATAGTGTATGCGGATGGTCTGCTGATGGCGAAGAGTTTGGAAGAATTTATTGAAAAATGCCAAACATAGAGAGAAGACTTGGAATCAAAAGGTCTCTGAGTAAACATTGGGAAGTTGAAAGCCATTATTTATGTATATGACATTGGGCTGGTTACAGATTTGCATAACTGGTCATGTGGTGTACTATATGTAGGAAAAGTGTGAATAGAAATAGTGTTTTTTCTACTGGATGCAGACACTGAGTACACATGAGATGTAGTGAAGTGCATGGCAGTTTGAGGGTGGCAGTGGATTTCTTGCTTACTAGATGCAGGGGCACAGTCCCATTACTTGGTGGAAGACCAATATGATCCATGGCACTGTAATAGGGGATGTATGACTGGGGATTGTGGACAAATTCTGCCACCTAGATGAGGTAAGCAGTGAAGAGGATGGTGCTGTGTAGTGTCATTGCAAGGATGTATAGTGGTGGGAAAAAGTTCAGTAAATTTGTACCCATCCCGACATATCAAGTATTCTCACAAAAGGGAATATCTTGGAACCTGTATCAGGACTGTCATATGGTATGGCAGTGAAACATGGGGTGTAAAGAGAAGGATATAGTGAGATTAGAATGAAATGACATGAGAATGATCCATTGGACATGTGGAGTAAATGTGGATGATAGGACATCCATAGAAGAAATGAGAAGACAACTGGGAATGAAAGGCATGAGGAAGTAAGAGATGGCGATTGAAATAGTTTGAGGTCGGTAAGAGAATTGACCAGGGAAGTTGGGTGAGTAGATGTTGACATGTAGAGGTACCTGGAGCAGAATCTAGGGATGGTATGGATAGCATAGCTTTCCAGATATTACTAAATCTAGAGGGTTTTATTCTGAAGCCGTTTATCATAATCTTGACCTAGATTTCTTAGTTGTCTATCTGTCTATTGCCAGACACCTTAATCCCACAAGGGGTGGCCACAAACAAATTGCCTCCATGTTGTCCTGTCCTCTGCCGCACTGTCATTCTCCCAGCTCACACTTCCTTCTCTCATATACCTCTCCACTCCATCTCTCCACCTCATCCTTGGCCTTCCCTTCCCCCCCTCCACCTCATTGACATACACTTTCCTCGTCCACATGGCCAAACCACTTCAGTGTGTTTCTCTGAACGCTTCCTATCACAATCACATCCACACCATAACGCTTCTTCATTTCCTCATTTGTCAGTCTGTCTCTCCATGTGACTCCACATGCTCATTTCCATTGCTCACACTCTTGACTGTGTACCTCCAAAAAGGTCCACGCTTCACTTCCATATGTTAGAGTTGGTATCACAGTACTGTCATGCAGTAACTTTTTCACTTCCATGCTCACTTTCCTGTTTCTTAGCACTGCTTTCAAAGGACCAGCAACCTTCCTTCCTTGCTGTACCATTTCAGGCACTTCACCCACTACCATCCTTGCTTATCACACTACCCATGCACTCACATTTTCCATTTCCTCCTCATCCAGTGTCACTGTACAGTCAGTGACTTCATTTCTCTTGAAGACAATAACTTTACTCCTCCCTACATTCGCCTTTAGATTCCTTTTCTTAAACACTCTCCCAAACTCATTCACCAAGCCTTGCAGCTCCCCTTTGTCTTCACTTAACAACACAGTATCATCTGCAAACAACAGTACAGGGAGTTTCCACACATTGTCCTCTCTCAATAGGGCTGCTCCAACATCCACTGCCCTACCTTGTATCTGTTTTATAACCCCATCCATATACAAACTGAACAACCATGGAGACATGACACACCTGTTCCAATCCAATTTTCAAATAGAGAAATTCACTCAGTTCACTGTCCACACGCACTGCATCCTTAGCACCCTCATACATACTCTTCGTGGCATTCAGCAACTTCCCATTTACTCCATATATTCTTAATACTTTCCACAATCCTTGTCTATCCACCCTGTCATATTATGATTTCTCCAAATCCATGAAGGCTGCATACAACTTCTTTCCCCTCTCTAGAAACTTTTCCACTAAAGACCTATGAATGAATATCTGATCAGCACAACCTCTTCCCCTGCTAAAACCTCCTTGTTCTTCTCCAACTAATTCCTCTGTTATTTCCCCAACTCTGCCAATAAGTATCGTACCATATACTTATTCTTAGTTGTCATAAGGTGTACAGTAAACAACTAGAGTAAAACCACATTTTCCCTTGTCACAAGAGGCAACTGTCTCAGCTGTTCAACTGGAATTATAGCAAAATATACCAACAGCAAACAGTGGAACTCAAGCAGCTTGAATATCAGCTTTGTGATATGTTGGTTATTCCAGCAGAAATGCATTGGTGTAGTATTTTAACTAATCAGAAGCAGAGTTTCATTTATGAATCACAGTTTCTCTTTATGCTGGAGATTGATGAGACTGCACAGGTAATATTGCATATTTATATGAGGTAAACTGGAATGGCTAATATAACAAATAAGCAAACTAACGATGGTTCTGCTTCTGAACAAAATTTTATGAAATGTGAGTCTCTTGGCACCACTGTTGACCTTTCAGATACTTTCATTTATTTCTCTGTATCATCACTGGAGTACTTTCCTTGTATGTTAATATAGAAAGTGTGAGTATCAAATGACTGCAAAACAAATCAGTTGATTTTATATATAGTGCAAAGTCAAGGTATCTGTTGAGTAGTACAGAAAATGAGAAGACTAATCAGTCAAACGGAAATTCACTTGCAACTCTTTTGCAGCCATGGTTTCAGTGTGTCACCATATGTCTGTTGTCACTTGAGAGAATGATGTATCCTACCGAAGGCTACAAGACTCAAAACATGGCCACAGAATAATGGATTACTCCAGAGGGAAAAATGGAAGAAGGGTTAGCAGATAGAAGTCAGCAAGCAACAAACAGATCACTCCAAAAGTAAAGCTCTGCTGACTTCAGACCTTTGAGGCAGCTAAGTGAATTCGACACTTCACTGATGTTAACAAAATCCTTTCAAAATACTATCTCAATTGCCAGACGCCTTAATCCCGTAAGGGGTGGCCACAGACAAATCGCCTCCATGTCGCTCTGTCCTGCCATTTCACTGCCCTGCTCCCAGCTCACACCCCCCTCTCTCATATACCTCTCCACTCCATCTCATCCTTGGTCTCCCCCTCCCTCTCTCCCCCTCCACCTCACTCACATACACTCTTCTCATCAGTCTCTCACTCTACATCCTCTCCACATGGCCAAACCATCTTAATGTGTTCTTCCTAACACTTCGTATCAAGTCCACATCCACACCACAGCGCTCCTTCACTTCCTCATTTCTCATTCTATCTCTCCATGTGACTTCACATGCTCCTCTCAAATAACTGATTTCCACTGCTCTCACTCTTGACTTCTGTCCCTCCAACAGGGTCCAAGCTTCACTTCCATATATGTATCACAATACTGTCATGTACCAGCTTTTTCACTTCCATGCTCACTTCACTGTTCCTTATCATGCTTTCAGGGAACCAGCAACCTTTCTTCCCTGCTGCACCCTTTCAAGCACTTCACCTCTTTCAAAATACGTATCATTTATAACGGCTTCAACATGTATGCGTTCATCAGCCTTGATCTTTTCATCGTGACTGTCCATGCTGCTCAATCTCTCATAGCCTCCCTTTTCAGTCCCTCTTCCCTGAGGTCATACTATACAGTCCGGCCTTGTTATATGACTTCTCAGTACGTGGTAAATACTACAACGATAATTCAGATTTCATAATTTGTTTTGGTATAACATTAATAAATTAATCCTAATTTTGTTAGAACAATATTTTTGATGGCTGCCTGTGAGAATCTTGTGTGGACATGATGAAACACGTCAGCCATAATGGCTGCCCAGTGTTTACATTCTCTTTGATTGTCAGTCTTTTGCTCTATTTTGTGCATTAAATGCCACTGAAATACCATTGCTGTCACCAAATAACAATGCTGATGCTTAACAAATAGTACAGTGTGCGATATTAAGTGAAGTGTTACCTTTTTGTGCGTGAAATACTGAAACTTGTGACTTGGAAATCGTGTCAACCTTACATAACAACCATCCCTTTGATGGGCCTTTAGTCAGCTGAGAGAGGCAAGGTGGCCGCCCAGTATTTACATTCGCTGTGATCATCTGCCTTTCATTGCATTTTGTGCAGTAAGGGTCACTGAAACATCATTACTGTTGCCAGATAACTGTCCAACTACTTAATAAATAGTGCAGTGTGTCATATTCAGTGAATATATTTTGTACCTTTTTGTGTAGAGTGATCGTCCAGGCCCCCCAACTGTCCCCCAGCCTTGGGTGGACCTTTGGGTGATGATTTGTATCAACTTAAGACAAATTTCAGGTGGATGGCAGAGTTTTTTGGGGGCATTTTAGGTTTTGCAGTCATGGTCACCCTCCCCAACCCCATTGAGCCCATGTTATATTGACCTCATTTTGTAATAAATAGTTATGTAGTAGGTCTTCACTTGATGCAACCATATTACATAACAAGGCTGGACTATGTGGCCTTGTCCCAGTCCCCCCCTCCCCCCCCATAACCCAACCATGGGTGTTTGCACCTGTCACCTTCCACACCCAGTTGTCATCTTCTGTCCTCTCACCATGCCCAAGTCATCCCAGTCTACCCATCCTCATCACAGTACCGATACATTCCAGTCACATCCTTCCTCTGAACTCTTCAGTCACAGTCTTAGCCTCTCCAGCCCCTGCATTCAGATACAGTATGCTCTACACATCCATCTAATCATTGTCATTCTGTATGTTTGAGCCAATGAATGTCCTCTTCCTTTACTGCCCAGGTTTCACTACTTTACAATGTTACACACTTAACCCGTGCTGCATACAAGGATCCCTTAGCACAGAGAGTCCTCTCATTGTGAGGAGAGGCAACAGTTCTGTGAACTTCCGCTAACTGCTCCCTTGTCCTAGCCATGGACATAGCACCAGCTTTACCTCCAGCACATAAAATGTCTCCCCAATGACAGAAGTCCACACACTCAAGAGGCCCTCTATCAAGAGCAGTCCTTTCATGCTTCACAGTATCTACATACATTCTCCAACCCATCACACATACAAAATCAGCCTTATTTTCCAGGTTACTTTTATTACCACTATATCTCTTTTGCACCCACTTATCAGAAACACTGCACAAGATGGAGTTGTTTCCCACGCCTTTGTGGCAAACTGCACATGGCCACACTCCCTCTGCTTTGACAGTATCACCACCAGCCCCAGATATCATTACTTTTGTTTCTCCACATTTGCTCTCAAGCCCTTGTGTCCCATTCTGTCACTCTTCTTTCCAAATCTTTCCTTCACCTCCTTTTCATTCTTCAGTCATCTGGAAGTCATCAGCACACAATATCTCCCATGAGAATCCATTTCTGATGCTATGTGAGAGAGCTTCAGTGCCATGGCAAACAGTAAGGAACACAGTACTGAACCAGGCACCATGACAAAGAATATGGGACTCAAGACTGATCCAAGCACCATGACAAACAATAAGATACCCAAGACTGCCTAAGCACTATAACAAAGAATAAGGGACTCAAGACTGACCCAAGCACCATGACAAACAATAAGGGACTCAAGACTAACCTCTGATGCCAGCATTTACAGAAAACTCATTACTCAAATCTCCACTCACTCTCACCTGGGTGTGTGCACCCACTCTAACCAACCACTCCTCATTCCCAAGCTTTCTTATTACTGACTGCACCACCTCCCTAGGGACCCTGTCAAAGGCCTTCTCCAAATTAAAAAAAATACAGCTTCCTTTCCTTGGCCTTCGATTGATGCTACTACCGTGAGTGAGGCAATAGGCAGGATGCAGGTGGGGAAGGCAGCAGGTGTGTCTGGGTTGACTGCCGAAATGTTGAAGGCCTCAGGAGATACTGGGGTGAGGTTAGTCACTGACCTGATAAATATGATTATATATGAGTGTGTTGTCCCAGATGATTGGCTGAAGAGGGTAATTATAAATGTGTACAAAGGGAAAGGTGATGCCATGGAAAGAGGAAATTAGAGGTATAAAACTCTTAGATCAGATAATGAAAGTAATGGAGAGAGTTCTAGAAGGTATGATTAGAGAAAGAGTGAATATTGATGAGATGCAGTTTGGGTTTATGCCAGGCAGGGGGACCACTGATGCCATATTCATTGTTCGACAGCTTCTGGAAAATTATATTGGAAAGAAAAGGGAATTGTATTTTGTTTTTGTTGATTTGGAAAAGGCCTTTGACAGAGTCCCTAGAGAGGTGATGAAGTGGGCAATGAGAAAGCTTGGGTTGGAAGAGTGGCTGGTAAGGGTGGTTATGGCCATGTATGTGGGTGCTCGCACCCATATAAGAGTGAATGGAGATTTGAGTGATGAGTTTTCTGTGAATGCTGGTGTGTATCAGGGGTCAGTTTTGAATCCTTTCTTGTTTTCATGGTACTTGAAGCCCTCTCACGTGACTTCAGAGATGGACTGCCGTGGGAGATGTTGGATGCTGATGATTTGGTGTTGATTGCAGAGAATGAAAGGGAGGCAGAGGAAAGATTTAAGAAATGGGGAGATGGTATGGGCTTAAGGGTAAATGCAGATAAAACTAAAGTTATGATATCTAGGGTTGGTGGCGGTATAGTCAAAGAAGAGGGAGAGTGGCTATGTGCAATTTGCCACAAAGGTGTGGCAAGTAATTCTATCTTGTGCAGAGTTTGTGATAAATGGGTGAACAAGAGATGTAGTGGTATTAGAGGTAGACTTCGAGATAATGCTGATTTTATGTGTGCGGCGTGTCGGGGAGAGCAGGTGGAGGTTGTTAGGCGTGAAAGGATTGAACTTGCTGGTGAGTCTCTTGAGTGTGTGGAAGAGTCCTGTTATTTGGGAGACATGTTATGTGCTGGAGGTGGGGCTGGAGCTAGCTCGATTGCTAGGATGAGAAGTGGTTGGAAGAAGTTCAGGGAGCTGTTGCCTCTCCTGACATTGAGAGGACTCTCCCTATGTGCTAAGGGGTCTTTGTATGCAGCATGTGTTAGGAGTGTGATGCTGTATGGTAGTGAGACCTGAGCAGTAAAGGAAGAGGATATTCGCAGGCTCAAACGTACAGAAATGACAATGATTAGGTGGATGTGCAGTGTGTCCCTGCGTGCAAGGCCTGGGGGGGCTGGGTTTACGATGAAAGAGTTGAGAGGTAGGATGGGAATGGAGCGTATTGGTGTTGTGATGAGGAGAGGTAGACTGAGATGGTTTGGGCATGTGGAGAGGATGGGGGATGATAATTGGGTGCAGAAGGTGAGAAGTGTTAATACTGGGGGAGGAGTTGTGAGGGGAAGACCGAGGAAGGCATGGGACGAGGTCATTAAGTGTGACCTCAGGGTTAAGGGACTGAACAGGGAGGCTGCCATAGATCGAGCAGCATGGAGAGCCGCCATTAGGTGACCAATGCCGACGCATGCATATTGGAGCCTTCAAAAACAAAACGAAGCGAATAATCTCTTGCTTTATTGATCCCTGATATATTGGATTTCTGATTAGTCAGATTTCTCTGAGTCCACAAAACTTTTTTCGGTTATACTTAACTGTTGGTCACGTGTGGGGTGACTCGCAATGCAGTTGCCAAGGAAGATGGATATAAGCAGAACCCAAAGCAGGCTACTTGCTGCGTAAATTACATAACACAAAGGAGACGCCTGGTGGCATCAGCCTGGCGCTATCTGCACCTAAGCATTTTATTATTTTATTCTTTTCCACAGGGGCTACTGGCACTGAGAAAGTATTGCTGTTTATTAAAAGTGAGAGTGAGATGCATAGAGGGATATGTAGAGCCAAAAGCAGGCAACTACAGTAGACCCTCGCTATAGAGGACTAACGGGGGGAAACCTGAGCCGATAAGTCAATAGGTCGTAATTTCTGATGGTCCTCCCTGAGGTGGGATTTCAAGCATATGTTTGAAAATAAATGAGTACAATAGCATACTCTACACTGAAAATGAAAATTATACATACCCACTTTACACTACCGTGGCCCATAATTTCGCCCTTTTGTAGCTTTTATCTTATCCTTGTCACAGCACTTCTTCATGATTAGTACTGTACATTATTACTGCTGTATGGTGTTATTACAAGTCTTCAGTCATGATGGGAGTGGGCAGTTTCAGGCCAGGTTGGAGCAAAAGGAGTAGGAAACAAATGTGTTGTGACCCATTATGCCCTATTTAATGGATATTGTTCATTATCGATGACAGAAGTTCAGTGACTGTAGTGCCCATTAAATTTAGTATCTGGTCTGTTGAGGTCTGTTAAAACGAGGGTCTGCTGTAGCTATATAAGTTACTTAATGGAAGGCAGTCTGGTGGCATCATCCTGGTGCTGTCTGCCTGAATGTTTATGGAAACATTTTATTATTTTCAAGAGAATGAGCTACAGATACTAAGAATATTTAAATATAGTAAAAGTGAAAGTGAGATGAATAGATGGATGTGAGTTGAAGCAAAAGCTGCAAAAGGGTGAAATTCTGGGCCAAATTAGTGTAAAATGTATATATAATCATTTTTAATTACAGTACTAGGATATGTTACTGCAGTCACTTATTTTCCATCATGTGTTGAATTCCATTACCAGTCTTGGATTTATCGAACATTTGAATTTATCAAACCAGGCTTCCTCCCAATCAGTTCAATATAGTGAGAGTTTACTTTTATATTTTTCCTGAAGCTGTGCAACAATGAGTAATGGCATCAGTGGTCCCTTTTTCATGTCATCAAGTAAACTGCATGTCATCAGTATTCACTCTTTCCTTATTATACCTAAGACTCTCCATTACCTTCCTTATGTGGTCAGTAAGCTTTATCTCTACCAGTCCATTTACCACCAGACACTTACTCCCATAAGGGGAGGCCACAAACAAATCGCCTCCATGTTGCCCTGTCCCCGGCCA
>JAGKTI010013342.1:0-10378 GCA_018397915.1 Birgus latro
TGCCAAAGCTCGAGCAGCATGGAGAGCCGCCATTAGGTGACCAAGGCCGACGCATGCAGGCATGTTGGAGCCTTCAAAAACGAAACGAAACACTGATGAACGTGTCTTTTATTTACCTTATTGTGGTGAATATAGCTGAAGTGGTCAGGCAGTCTGGACTGCTTCTGGCTTTATTGGACTGTTTCTGAGATAAGAATTTAGTCCGCTCAGCTCCTCGAGTCCAATAAAGGCGAATTTCAGTCTATTGAAGTCCATTATACTGAGGTTTTACTGTATTCTGTATCCTATCCACTCTCTGTACTCCACATACATTCTTCAGCAGTACCGTCTCACTGCTCTTAACTTTTCATTTTCAAGCTATACCACAGTCTCACACCTGTGTGTTAAAGTTGGCACTAACTATCCTTCATGTAAGCCTTGTGCAGCTGCAACACTCAAGTCTTTTTCTTATCAAGGCCTTCATAGCACCAGCTCCTTTCCTTCCTTGTGTTACACTATTTTCCACTTTTTTTTTACACATTTTCCTCTCATTTCTGTCACTGTACCCAGCCAGGCATTTGAACTCTCTCACCAATTATAGTCATTCTCCATGCACTGTAACATCACACTGGGAATCACCTTCTGTCTCAGTAACCATCACTTTACTCTTTTCTATGTTTACTTTCAAGCCACAATGCCCACAGACATCTACAAAACTCTGCTCTACTCCAGTATTTGCAAGTAGCACTGCACCATCAGCATACATCAAATTTGAGATATTCTATCCATCTCCATTCATTACCAATGCCATCCCTCTCACCATTACTCATGTCTTTACTTCTCTCATCACTCCATCCATATACAGTATACAGTATACTGAACATCCACGGGGGCATCACGCAATCTTGTCACGCACCCACACTGATTGTGAACCACTCAGACTCCCATTTACCCTTACACATACCTCACTACCATCATAAGAACTCTTAACAGCACCTGACAGCTTACCATCTACACCATACATGTGCAAAATCTTCCACAATCCTTCTCTGTTTACTTTGTCATATGCTTTTTCCATATCCATAAATGCCATAAACACCTTATAGTATTTCTCACAAGTCTCTGTCTTGCTGCAAATATTAAATCCACACATCCTCTGCCACTCCTTGAGCTACCCTGTTCATCACTCACTAGGCCTTCTAACATCTGTCTTACTTTCTCTTTAATAATTCTTCCATATACCTCCCCTGCAACACTCAACAGTCTTGTCACGATAATTCTTGCATTCACTTCGCTCACTTTTATTTTTGTATAGAGGTATAGTCACAGGCTTTTTCCACTCTACTGGCACAGGTTCACTTATCATGCCTTCCTACATACCTCCAACAAGCACTTCATTCTGCTCTCTCCACCTCAATAATCTCTGCATACATCTCATCAACCCCAGCTGCTTTCCCATTTTTTAGCCGCTTCACAGCGTTCTTCACCTTTGCGAGTATCATATTTCCTGGCACTGCATTCCTTCTCTGTACACCTCCAAAACCAATCATATTTGCAGTTGCTCTGCTGTCTTCATTCCCATTCATCAGACTTTCAAAATATTCTTTCCATCTGGTCCTTACTTTATTCCCATGGGTTAATAATCTACAACTTACATCCTGCACACTTTCACATTTATCTCCACTGACATTTCCACACCTCTTTCCAGAATAACTTCCTATTTTGAGAGTAATTTGCATTCATTTTTCTTCCTACACCATCATTTACCTCCTCCTTTTTCCTCTTCATTAGTCTTTTAATGTGCTTCTTGCTCTCAGTATATTCATTTATTTCAACTGAACCCCTGTCCTGTAACCACTCTAGCCTCTTCTTCCTCCACTGCTCTCTTAATCTCTTCATCTCATCATGCCGTACCTGTCATCTTTGTTGTTACTCTTGCCACACTACACACTGCTTTAGCAATCCTAACTAAGCAATCCCTAAATGTATTCCACAGGTTGTCCAGATCCATTTCATTCCAGTTGACTGATTCCAACTCCTCCCCTACTTTGGCCCTGTATTCATCTGCTATTTCTTTGATCCTCAGCCTCTTGACTTTCTCCCCTACTTTGGCCCTGTATTCATCTGCCATTTCTTTGATCCTCAGCTTCTTGATTTTCAGTCTCTCTCCCTGACTGCTCCTTTCTCTCCTGGGCCACCTCACTCCTCTCAGCTTGATCTTGCATACCACAACTATATGATCTGACAAACCTTCACATCATCCTCTCACTGTCCTTGTATCAGCTACATTTCCCAGCACCAATTTCTCTACGAGCACATAATCAATCAGGCTCCTTTCAACACGATCTCCATTCTCTCTATACCATGTATATTTATGTGCATCTTTGTGTTTGAAATAAGAACTACAAATGCACAAGCTCCTTTTCTGACACATGTCCTTTAGTCACATCCTATCATCATTCTCTCCTGGTACTCCATTACAACCCATTGCATATATTCACAGGAACAGTCCACAAACTGACATGAAAACTCCTTGAACTCCATATGATCACTTCCCCCCCCCCCTTTTTTTTTTTGGTGGGGGGGGGGGCAGATGGGAGGCTGACCCCCAAGAATTGCTGTGGGGTCATGCTCCCCAAATATCACATTACAAATGAGAGACCATTGTACAACATTCTTTACTGTAATCCTGTATGTACAATAGTTATGGAAGATATGTGCTTGTTAGGGCTTAAAGGATGAGTGAGTGGAAATGTGGGCCAGTTCACTGGCACTTTATTGATAACTCTCCTACTCTTGTGTTTCTTGTGTTTTCCTGTTCCTGTTCTCTGTTTTATCCACCCCAATTATTAATGGGATATTAGGTTAGCATAGTGCTGTAAAATATTCATTATACACTAACTCAAGAGTCATTCTAAGGGCAATACACTTTATGTTTTGCAGTATTAAAGTTGTATGAGAATTTTGCAGTACTCATTTGTCAAGTTAGGGGCCAGTATGCTACTCTTGACTGTTCTTTTAGTTGGAAGTCAGTGCAATAATCTTGAGAAAATTTGCAGTGTGTGACAAAGTAGCAGGATAAATGATACAGAGCTGTAAAACTATTTACATATATCAACTCTTACAAACTATATACACCACACACAGATGGTCAAAACTCACCAAAACCTGCAACAAATATGAATTTTGTAGCTGTCATTAATTACAGCAGAGTTTAAGAAACACCTGTCACTGAAATATTACTTTCTAAAGTGTTCCTAGAATATTCATTATGTTAGTTAAGAGTAAAAATTCCTCTAAATAAATGTAGGAATTGATTTTTAATTTTGAGTGCACTGGACAGTGTCTAGGGTTCTATATAAACCAAATATATTTAGCCTGAAAGTCTCAAGAAATGAACACAATATGATCACTGTCTTTTTATCTCAATGTACTAGGAGAATTAAGAGAGTGGATGAAATAAATAATGGTAAAAGTGCACTGGATGGAGTGCACCTAATGGAGTAAGGTTCCCTCCTGGTGAGACTGGTAGTGGCAACTGGGATGCTGTGAGAAGGGAAGGTGTTCCTCTACATTCTATGCATTCTCTCAGTCCATCTCCTCTTGTGCTGCCTTGGCTGCCTTTCTCTTGGCCCTCTCCAAAAGCCGTCTTTCCCTCTCATACTCCTTCATCCTCAGTATATAGCTGCCGAAAGACAATAGTTGGTTGATGGTATAAACCAGGCTATAGAAATGTACTGTGATAACACTTCTACAGTACACATGAATGCAATAATTATTATCGATTTATCAGTTAAGCATCTGACTGGACATACTGTAACTTAAGAAGCAGAACCCTAAGTTCACTAGTCTTTTCACACCAATACTGGGCTATCCAACAGTCTTCACATCAACTAGGTATCAATGCCCACTGTCTCTACTGGGATATATATTTCATACCTAATCCAAGTTTGGTATGGTAGAGCATGTATCAGTGTGGGTTTTTATGATCTTTCAGAGGGACCTTTTGAGGGAGCAGATAACCATTACAAATATTAAATCCTCAAAAAGTACTCATCACCAGCCTTTACAAACCACAGTCCACATGTTTACCCATTTGAATATGAACATTACCAGAAGTCCAAAGCTGATGTCACTACTGTATAGGAGGACTGCTGGGCCTTGATAGCAGGCTGTGAAGCCTATGCCCAGAGTTGGACACATTAAAAAATAAAAATAAATAAATAAATAAATAAACTCTATGTTTTAAAGTATGTAAAATGAGCCAAATATCACATTGACAACAGTTGCATCATCCAGCCATGTAAACTTGATGCTTCCACAAGTTTCTAATTATTATGTTGAAGGATTGTGTTCTACTGAAGTGAGATGTATAAACAAACTTCATCATCATCATCCAGACCTCCTTTCCCACCTTGGGGCAGGATGAGGAGTAGCAATGTCCATACAGCCCAAATTTGCCAAATCCAATGGGCCATGCTTCCATTCGATCACCACTCAAGCCCCTGGAATCCTGGCTCTATCTGATAGGCCAGAAACATTCACCTCATTCGGTAGCTTCACATAAACGTACCCAACATAGTCAATCCAGACACTGTCACATTAAAAAGGGGTGCCAAATCCCTGATCATGCACTTCTCACAATATTCATCCAGCCAGCTTGATCTCACCGACTTCCAAACCTCTCTTCCTCACACACTCATCCACCAAACCCCTCCACCTTCTCCTTGGCCTACCTCGCCTCCTCCCTCCTTCAAATTCATTCAGATATATCTTTTTCACCAATCTACTGTTACCAGTATCCATTCTCTTCACATGACCATACCATCTCAGTACACTCTCTTCGATTCTGATGTCCACAGACTTCCTCACTCCATATCTTTCACGAACACATTATTTCGTATCCTATCCACTCTCTGTACTCCACATACATTCCTCTGCAGTCCCATCTCTACTGCTCTCACTCTTGACTTTTCATTTTCATGCCACACCATAGTCTCACATTCATATGTTAAAGATGGCACTAACACTCCCTCATGTAAGTCTCATGCAGCTGCAACATGCAAGCCTCTGTTTCTTATCAAGGCCTTCCTTGCACCAGCTACTTTCCTTCCTTGTGTCACTCTACTTTCCATTTCTTTTTCACATTTTCCTCTCTTTTCTATCACTGTACCCAGGTATTTGAACTCTCTCACCAATTCCAGTCTCTCTCCATTCACTGTAACATCGCACTGAGAGTCACCCTCTCTCTCAATAACCATCATTTAACTCTTTTCTACATTTACTCTCACATAATGCTCACAGACATAAGCAAAACTCTGCACTAGTCTACCAAGTTCTTGTCCAGTATTTGCAAGTACTGTACAGTATTACTGCATCATCAGCATACAACAAATACAGGTATGATATATTCCATTCATCACCATTCATTACCAATGCCATCCCCCTTTCCATTACTCATGTTTTTACTTCTCTCAACACCCCATCCATATATATATTGAACAACCATGGGGCCATCACGCAATCTTGTCGCATGCCTACACCAATCATGAAACATTCACTCAGATGCCCATTAACCCTTACACAAGCTTCACCACCATCATAAAAACTCTTGATGGCACCTAGCAACTTACCATCTACACCATCTATAAACCATACATAAACAAACTTCTGACATACAAGGCAACACTACTTTAAGAGCAACATGATTTTTTTGTTTCCTGACATGGTGCTGATATTGGGAAGGATGACTGCTACAGTGCAGTCTAGTAAGATCCTTTTATTCTACAATGGTCATAGACTTTGAGGGTATATGGCTACATAAAACTACAAGAAGGTGGAGGGGCAAATCATTAACCCAATGAACCTGGTGATATATTTTTTATGCTTCTTCCTTCTACTTTCATATGATTTTATTCATCTTGGGAAATGTCTCTCATACTGAAGGAGTAATGAAGGCTTTACAAAATTTCACTAGTACAGTACATAGGTCTGTCATAAACCTGAATAAAATTGTTTATGAAAAGCATGCGCAAAGAGGGAAGAAATGTACAGTAAACTGTCAAATTCAATGGGATAAAGGTTTATTACTGGTAAATTAGGAATAATGAAAATTAATTATTATTTGTTGCTGTGTAGACAACAGAAGTCAGTTGAGACTGCGAGTAAACGTGACAACTTTGAAACAAACTAATGATTAATCCATAACAGCAACCACCATTACAAGATGGGAGGCCAATACTCACTCTTCATACTCGCAGTTGAGGTATTCGTGCTTTTCATGAGCACACTGATAGGTCCATGGCCACACCTTCTGTCGACACGCACGGTGTTTGATGGCCAAGTGTGCACAGTAATCACGCTTGTCCAAGGGCAGCTCTGCTGACTCCATCTCCACCTTTGTTGCCAACATCACTGCAGCAATGGAGGACATGTGGGACAGTGTATGCTACTTGAAGCTTGGGAGTCAAAAAAAGGGTAATGAACCTACAACTTGCTCTTTGCTTTCCTGATGCAAATGGCTTGCCATTATACACAATACTGTATATTTTTATATATTAATGTCATAATCAGTGGAAGAAATATGAGGAACTATGAAAGCAAGATCATGGTGCCAATGCTGACCCAGTGTAGGAGTAAAATGTGGACTACCAATGTGTCATGGATGAAGGGATTAATTTACCTGGGGGGGGGGTGAGAGAGGGAGAGAATGGACAAAAGAACAAGTACATAACAAAATAGTTGCAGATACAGGAAGCTTAACCCATGGATTGTGCAATTACCTTCTCTTATCCCACCCTGTGGTGTGCAAAAAAATGAGGAAAAAAGTTTTTTTTCTAGTTTTTGTTTATTATAAACTTGAAGATAAACATCCAGAGCATCATCTGGTTGGAAAAAAAAAAATCCCCCTCTCTCTCTCTTCGTTTTTGCATAGGGCCATACGTAAGTTTACGTTGAGGAGTAATGATTTTTTTTTTAATTTGTTTATAATAAACTTCAGATAAACATCCAGGGCATCATCTGGTGAAAAGAAAAAAATCTCTCTCTTTCCATCTTCGCATAGCGCCATGCATACGTTTGCATAGGGGTGGAGTACTTAGCGGTGATGCACAGTCAGCACAGCCTGAGATGTGGCTCGCAATACATGGGTTAAAAGGGACATGTGACCTCTCAATTTTCTTTTTTTTAACCAAAGCCCTTCAATGGAATTCTTTTAGTATTTTCTGGGTGTATTTTCAAGTTTCAATGTTTTTCATTTCTTTTAACAGTAGTGAACAGCATTTAAAAAGCAGCCTTTTTTTTTTACAATCCTGAACAGCACTGAAGACAGACAGATGCCATCTTAGAATGCCACATTTGGCATGAAATTACCCTTATCAGTGCTGGTTTATCCAACCAAAATTTTCATAATCTAATTCATCCTGACCTGACCTAACTTATTTTAGGCTAACCTAAGAAAACTTATCCTAACCCATCCCTTATGTATGGTCATCGTATTTTTTTTTTATTTTTTTATATGGATCCTCTTCATACTCGAAAATTCACTTCTGAATCCATTCAGAGGTAGGTAAAAATGTTTTTTAATATTTAAGAGGTGGTCCTTTGTCTCCATGATGATTACCCACATACAGTATAATGGTGTGGACATGAATGTACTGCAGTGGTTAAGGCAATGTATTAGTGTGTGAAATCTGACAAATATTATGAACACAGGCAATGCTGAAAGTAGAATGAGTAAAAAGTAATAAAAAATCATTTGGCAAAAGAGTGGAATGCATGACTGAAGGTTGCAACTCACGGTGTAGAGACTCAAAACAGTGTGCTCATCTCTGAACCAAAATAAGATACCGTAGGTTTTGTGCAGGTCATCCATGATTGGTCGCCTTGACCCGTTACATCACATGGGCAGCACCCACCAGGACAACAGTGTGTTTTGAGTAGCCAGTGCGACGTACAGCCTGCTTTATTTTATACATTTTATAAGATTATAGTACTTTTCACTATGTGTGGCATGGATGGATGTTTTGTGAAGACATCCTTCAGTCAATTTCTGAGACGGTTTCACATGCCAAATGATAAAAATAACCATACTAAAGAGGATACATTTGTGTGAATAGAGGGACAAGGTTACTTCACACAGCCGTGTCTATGAAAGGGTTTTCAGTTTGGAACAATATGCAAGAGATCTGCAAAGCCGCCTGCTAAGGACACTACCACCTATTGGAAAAAAAAAAAAAAAAGTTGCAAAAGCATGGACCAGTCCAGGATGAAAATTTGCCTGCAAAACAACAAAGGAGTACGTAGTGAGTGAATGGTTTTACAGTGAAATGTAATTGACTAAGATTAGTTATTAGGGAATTTACCTTCAGTTATGAGCATCAAATGGTCACGTAACATATCAACAGGACTATCTTGTCGCTATACAAAATATTACCACTGAGATACTATTGGGTGTTTGTGATAGGCTAAATGAATGTCTGTGAACCCCCTAAATTCAAAACATAATTCTAAAGCATTATCCTTGCATCATGACTATATTTTCATATAGCATAACATATATAATATAATTTCATGGTGATGCAGTGACACAGTCTCACTGTACTTTGCGTAAAGCAGTTAGATATTATGAAAAAATCGGTCAGTGGAGCAAAATATTGCTACCGACCTACATGTATGAAAGTAATTCTTTTAATCACTTTAAATTAATACACACCCTTGAAATTCTGATTGAGAAAAGTGAAGTGTTGATCCCGGTAAGTCAGACAGAGAGAGAGAGAGAGAGAGAGAGGAGTATTCCCCTGGGACTTAGGCATGGTGAAACAGGAGCAGAGTCTCTCTCTCTAAGTAATATAGAATTGATATAAGGTGGTATTGGTGATGAAGGTGGTGGTGGTGAATGTATGAGTCACCCAGGTGATGCAGACAGAATGGAAAGGAGGAGTCATAATCTGGGGGATGAGTATGCTGTGCATAAGTATACTGTCTGAGTCTTTATACTGTGTTACAACTGGTCTGAAGTGTTGGAGTAAATAGGTATGAGGAATTGCAGCTGCTTTTTATTCAGTAACCCTGGATTAATGTTGTGGTCCCAGGGTCATCTAACATGAAACCATTGGACTGCATGCTGAGGCTGCTCTTCTGCAGTCAGCCATCCTCCTTTCCGGGAAAAGAGAGAGAGTGGTTACACTGGTGTCAACATACAGTATAAAGGAATTACCAACACCAATTATGCATTCAGTCTGAGGATGAACATATGGAAATTGATAAATATAAGTTATAGTAAAATATGATGCTAAAGAGCAATCCCTTTACACGGTGGTACCAATACAACTTGGTAGCTCTTTCCAGTTATGCAACCATCACCCAACCTCCTATCCTCCAAAAGAATGATGGAATGCAGAAGGAAAATCATCATGCAGTCTTCTTGGTTGTTTGATGAGCCTGGTACCATAACAAGAACTCAGTAAAACTTATCAGCTATAGGAGATATTTCTGCTATGGTACTTAACACTACAATCCTGCAGATATTCATATAATAAAAATAATGAAGTAAGGTGCAGCTGCCTGGGACTCTACTACAGGTGTATCGAGTTCAAACCTCCACCATGTACGCTTTGTCCTTCCTTTTTGAAAATGTGGTAGGTGGTGGCGACCATCATCCACTCACTTGATGTAGTGCTGCCTACTTCTTCCTTAGCCTTTATCATTCTCTTTCTGAGCCTGCCTTCCTCTCTTCCTATTTCTCCCATCTTTCCTGTCACTTCTTATTGCTTTTCTTTCCTTTACAGGTGGTTTTACATTGAGTGACAAGCCAAATGGTTTCCTGTAAACCAAGAAACCATTTACAACGCTGGGTGGTAACCATATAACCAAACCATACGTGCTCCCTACGTGTCAACAAGTGGGTTGGTGGAGGGTTAGTGCCCCTTCCCGTAAAACAAATAACTCAGAGTCAAATGGCCACCCCTTGTGGGATTATGGTGTCTGGCAATAGATAGATAGATAGATAGAAAAATAATGTATCTACAATCAGCCAAGTAGCTGTATTTACATTTTCAAATTACCTGTTTCTACAAACCCTGTTCTTAACAATTAACTACTAACCTATGACAGGCTTAATTAACTTCAGTGTATACTTAATACCAGTACTGTATCTACTACAGCACAACACATTAACCTTGTAGGGGTAGTTTTCTGACAATGTGTTTTCATAACTTACGTATACTGTATATTCTTTTTGATATTCAGAAAAATAAATTTACCAACAAGAGGCAAAACAGCTTCAATGTATAGTTAAATATACAGGTACTCCTCACATATGCATTTCTATTTCCTTATTCTACGGTACATAAGTTAAATATCAGTGTTATTCCTTATTCTATGATAAATAAGTTAAATA
>JAGKTI010013343.1:0-23191 GCA_018397915.1 Birgus latro
GGAGGCCATTCCTCCCACTCCACTTCCCAAGCCTGGGAGACCTCGTAAGACAACCTTCAGGACCCGTCAGCTGATCTCAAGGCAAGTTAGCAAGGATCCAAGGCTAACAGCACGGGATTTAAAAGAAAAGAACCCACAGTTGCTGGCAGATGTGTCTGTCAGAAGTGTGCAGCAGCTGTTGCATGACGATCTGGGCTACAGGAGTTTTTGTGCTCGTAAAAAACCACTGCTAACTGCACTTCAGAAGAAAAAGAGAGTAAATTTTTGTAAGAAATATCTTGCCTGGAGTGAGGAGCAATGGAAAACTGTGCTTTGGAGTGATGAGTCAACATTTACTGTCACTGGTACCCCTTCATCACGAGTGTACCGCAAACCAGGCAGTGACCCCCTGGATCCTAAGTACACTTCCAAGTTTGTTAAATACCCAGCCTCACTCATGGCTTGGGGCTGCTTTACATATTATGGTGTTGGTAGGTTGGTAATTCTACCTGCAAATGAAAAAGTGAACCAGAACAATTATTTGGAGCTCTTATGTGATGTTTTAAGTGACTCTTTTGATAAAACCAAGGCAAGAGTATTTATGCAAGATTCTGCCCCTGCACATGTTGCAAAGTCAGTGAAACAGTGGCTAACAGACTGTGAGGTTCCCTTTATTCGAGATTGGCCCGGAAACAGCCCAGATATCAATCCCATTGAGAATTTATGGGCGCACATGAAGCGGCAGCTGCGTAGTATGGACACATCATCTTTGCCTAAACTTGAGGCTGCAGCTATGGAGCAGTTTTAGTCCGTCTGTTCTGCAAAACTACGCCATCAGTCTCCCCAGACGCCTTAAGAAGATAATATAGGTGAAGGGGAATGCCAGTAAATACTAAATTCAATGGTGAGTGTTAATGTATTTGTTTCTCCTTGCTAACCACAAGAATGTTTTCTTTTTTTAAGATGGCGTCAACACTTTCCGCGCCTACTATATGTCTGTTGTTTATCATGTCCCAGGGAAGATAAGTAGAAACAAGTACACTATTACGGTATTTTTTCGTGTTTATGTTACTTGAATATGAATTGCAGGAGGTCCTCAAGTAAGGTTGTTTCATTGTTAAAGTTGTTAATGAATTAACCCCTTCAGTCTATTGTTCTAGCTATTTCCAGACAGTTTGAGTCAACTTACAAAAATATTTCTCGTATGAGACACAGATGATTGCTACATCTAAACTTCCAATTCGGAAAGCCTTTCTAAGCTGAATAAAATCTTTTGAAGGTAGCAAGAATGAAATGAAAAATGTGTTATCTGAGGTTGATAGAACACCAAATTTTCATTTCATTTGCATATTCTTCACTTAATTCATGCTGCCTTTAGACGATTTTATTCAGATTAGGGAAGATCTGCCAAAGGATTTCTGAAGGATGTATCCAACCCTTCCACTTAAAGAAAAAAAAAATTCTCATAAGTGGAATGAAACAGTATGGAAGGTGCAAGGAGTGGGAGAGAAAAAAGAAAGTCCTTCACCACTTTTGAAGGGGTTAACTCATTCAGTCCAGGGATGGCTTTTCTGTCTTCTTCTTGCAATCTCCTGACAATTTTTATTAAGTTTAGGACCGACTTTTAGGACTGGAGGGATTAGAGACAGCATTAACAAGTCCCTTCAGTTTGAAAGACCTTTGCTAAACTCAATTACTGTATATTCCTTGGTAAGAGCAAGAAAAAACTGAAAGGGGCATCACCTGGCCTCAAGGGGTTAAGGCTGCTCGAGAGTCACTACAAAGTTGCTGAAGTCAGGAATTTCTTGTCACCCTCGGTTTTGTATGAAAAGCATGTCTCCTTTGAAGTTGTTTTATGTAACTCCTTAAATTTTATGATGCACTTTATTTATTCTTGCTGTCTCAGGATAGTTTTATTCATCTTTGGGGACTTTTCATTAGTGAAGAGGGACTGAAGGCCATGTATAACCTGTCTAGTTCAAAAAGTCTCTAGTGAGCTGATTATTATTATCTGGATGTACAGTTAGAGAGACTAAAATGAAAACATGTCATCAGAGAGAGGGAGTTTATATATCATTTTACCAGCACACAACAAAGATTAACTGAGGATTCCTTGTTTGTGCTAGACAAAGATATTTAACCCCCTTTGCATCAGTTGCTGGCCAGGTGCTCTGTAGCCATATTGAGGGGTTAACTTGCTTAGTAACCAGAGAGATTTGTTTCTACCTCTTAGTGGAGGCTCACTGAGTTTGCACCCACAACTTAGCACTCATGTTGAAGGGTGTGCAGGTTTTTTTCAGTATTTTTACTTGGAACTAAGCCACTCCCTCAAGGACTTGGCTCTGTGAAATTTAATGAGTCTTATAAGCTGCAGTGTAGGAATAAGTTTCCTTGGTTACTAGTTATATTCACCCTCCATTTTGCTTACACTTGGCCATCAACTGAGCTGAAAGGTGTTAGGGATCTTTGTCAGATTAGAAAAAGCATGCACTTGTGAGTTCATGTAACTGGCTACAGTTTGTATAAAACCCTCTTTTACTAACTGATCATATGTTTCCTCTACCTTTGTATTTTCTCCACATTGTTCTTTCTTAATTTTTCCAGTATATGTAAGTGGGGTGAAAAATACTGCATACACACCAGTACCAGTATACTGGTTTTGATACAGATGTTAAGAATGGTTGGTGCTGTATTGGTGAGAATCATGCGGGCTATTTTTATTCAGGGCTTCACAAAATAGTTGTGTGCCCTGTTTAATAATCAACCATATGATAAACTTGTCCAGTAAATGCAAATTGATATAAACTGGTGTTAGGTGTGCCAATTATTTTTACTGTATAATATAGTGAAATTCAGAAATCCATTGAGTAACTCCTCATGGGGCAATGTAGAATTGGATGATGGATGGATGGAACAGTTTATGAAGAATGTACAAGGTGCAGTCAAAAAATTCCAAGACTGTTCCTGTTGCAAATGAGTGTAGTGCAGCATGGTCATGCATGCACAACAGGGGCAAGCAGTAACCATGAGTCAGTATGTTGTGTGGTGTTGTGGTGTCAGCATCAGGACCTGTGTTACACACGTTTGTGTGACCACATGTACTTGCTCATTTGCAGTCTCACCATGGACCTCAAACTTGAGCAGAGAGCAAACATCAAATTCTGTGTCAGACTCAGGAAATCAACAATGGAGACCCTTGAAATGCGTCGGCAGGCCTACGGCAATGAAGCGTTGAACTGGGTGAGGTGTTTTGAGTGGCACTCGTGCTTCAAGAGGGACAGAACGTCACTGGAGGATGATGAGAGGTCAAGGTGACCCTTCACAAACAGAATCCCTGAAAATGTTGAATAAATTCAGTGAATGAATGAGGATTGTTGGATCACCATCAAGGCTTTTTGCTTCATTGCTGTAGTCCTGCTGAAGCATTTCAAGGGTCTCTGTTTCCGATTTCCCAATTTTGACACAGAATTTGATGTGTGCTCTCTAGTTTGAGGTACACAGTGAGATTGCAAATGAGTACATGCACGTGGTCACAAAAACACATGTAACACAGGTTCCAATGGTGGCAGCGTGATGCAACGTGGCATACTAACTCACGAGGGTTACTGCTCGCCCCTGCTGTGCATGCATGACTGTGCCACACTCCATTCATTCACAACAGGAACAGTCTCGGAGCTTTTTTTATCGCACCTCATATCTATCAATCTATCTATAGCCAGATGCCTGAATCCTGGAAGAGGTAGCCACTAGCAAATGGCTGCAATTAATTTATTTTTTATTTATTTATTTATTTTTATTTTTTTGAGATACTGTAATTGTCAATGTTTGCAGCTTGTACTGTCTGTCCATCTCTCAATAGCCCCAGATACCTCAATCCTGTAAGGGGATGGCCATATACAGTCACCTCCATGTTGCCCTGTCCTCTATCCTGTAATGTACTGTATATTTATTATTTTCCCTAGAGAAGTTCAGTCTCAAAGATTCTAGATCTAAAGCTTTACTACAATATGTATACCTGTACACTACTTTGTTGTGAATAATGTTTATGGTACTGGTGTTGTGGGATGGTAGGTGGGGACACCCATCATCCATTCACTCAGTGTAGTGCTGCCTTATAGCCTCTACACTGAGTGACAAGCCGAATGGTTTCTTGTAACCCAGGAAATCATTTACTATGCTGAGGTGGTAACATGTAACCAAATTATGACACCTGGTGGTTTAGTGGGTAATTAAGGTGCACCAATCGGATTGAGTGTGTTCACTGTGCAGGTTTATATCCAAGGGGTGGTTGGGGTTTATTGCTCACATAATGCCTCTCAGGGATGAGTGAGGCTGGTCACTCTCATCTTAAATATCAGGACCAGCTTGCCTAGCCCTGGGCTCCTACACTCCACATGGGGCAGCACAGGATTAGATGATGAATGAATACAATACAGGATTTCAGGTGGGACTCCTTGAGTGGCATGGTAGGTTTTGTAACCCCTCTTTCTCAGCAATTTTTCATGCTTGATACATTTTTTTTTCAATCAGTGTAGTTTGCATATTGCACAATGATAATCAAATGTTTATAGTATCTACATGATTTGTCTCAGTAATTTATGGAAGGATAGAAAGGTGCAGTATGGAAAGTAAGTACTGAGGAAAAGGCGCTAAGCAATTTTCGAAGCCAACTCGTAGCAAAGCTCTTGCATCTTTGGTACATTCTGTATGTTCTGTACTCTCATTATATTAACCCCTTCAGCATGATGACATACAATATTTTGTTCTTGCAGCCTTCGGATGATTTTCTTAAACCTTGGAAAGACCATTTGTTGTGTGGGGGTTAAAAAATGTTCATTAACCTCTTCATGACCTAATGTCGCCTCCAAAGCAGAATAAACTTGTCTTCAGGTGGTAGTTGTAATATTTGTATTAGTTGTAGTCCCATGTTCAACTGAAATATGGACCCAGTGGATTGCAGGCAAGAATTGCCTTTCTCAGGCAGTCTACCATCCTCCTTTCAGGGGACAGGGAGGGAGGTGAGGGACATCTGTGTAACTGGGCACTGGATCATCCCAACTGTATCAGTGCCTCCATGTGTTGTCCCTCTCCATCACCTGTCTGAAGGTAGAAAAAACTGAAAATGTTAGGATTGAAGGGATTAACCAAATTCTTAATTCTTCTGATATTTAGTTTCCAGTTCTGTATATTTGCAGGTACCATGGCATGAATTACAAGGATATTCAGTTTAGTACTGTACTGTAGTTGGATTGGTATCTTCCGTAGCATTATTATATTAGTGATCAGTTTGAGGTTGTGTATTGTATATATATAAATATATATATATTTGCTTTTCTTAATAAATTTCTTATATGTTTGAAATGTGTATAAGACATCAGAGGAGTGGAACTGTGTACATTTTTCAGTTGCCAGATCTTCATATGCTTAATATACAGTATTTAATTGATGGGTGTCTCGTAGAAGGTAGTTGGTGAGACTGATGTTTCAAGAGCCAGATTCTTGTAGGAGATTTTAAACACCTCGTACTATTTAGAGTATCATTCATCTGTATTGACATGGTTGATGTAAGTAACATACCAAAGAATATTAACATGCTGAAATAAACTGTTAATGAAGAGGTGCTAGAGAGCCACCTAAACTGATGAGATTACAGACCTGGTATAGGTTGGGTTTTTCCACAGTTGTTGACATCTGTTGCTTGGTGGGCGGCAGGATGTGATGGAATGATGTGGTGATAAACTACCAGATTTGCCAAGGTTATTTAAGGGTTATTTCCAGTTAAAATTATAGCAGTGAAGATGATAGAGGTTAGCAACAGGGGTTGGAAATGATTAGTTTCCTCCATTACCATCATTCAGCTTTAAGTACTGTATCTTGTACAGTTCTCAGTAACTGTTGCAGATCCAACGTACCGTATGTTTGTCAAACTTTTTTCTAGGAATATGCTCAGGAATAACCTTCTGAAGTTAGTACATCATTCATGGGGCACTCTGGGCACAAAGTAGTGGGAACTTTGTTGGAGTGAGCTTCCTTTATGCTGTAAAATGGAAAGTTGGAGTAGCAGGAATTAGGGTCTTGGAATTCATCCATCCTTGTACTGGTATAGCGTTGTGCTGCATATATGAAAGCCTCATAACTTAAAACACAGAAGGGGAGAATTTTGTGCCTGAAACTACCATTCTTTATTATTTCATACCATTCATACCAAAAAATTGATAAAGCACCTTGTCCTGGTCCACCGTTTTCTCCTGGGAATTGAGTAGGATGGCATTTGTGACATTTTATTATTCATTGATACCAAATCAGCTTTCTTGTTACTGTTTGTGTACAAGATTGGAAGATTAATTGGCCTAGTATTTTCTTAACAGACAGCTAATGCCCCATAATTCAGTTATGTCCTCTTCCAGTTTAAGTACCATCAAATGGTTTAACACAGCTTATGGTTGATCAGTCTTGGTGAAGCTGTTTACGCAGGCAAAGGAACGGGAACTGTGGGTGCCATAGTAATAATAGTTTATTACTCATTACAACACAGGAAGATATGTTAAAAATAACAGAATCATCAACTTCAAAACTGTTGAAAGTATTATACAAAATTTAATAATCTCAATACAGTACTGTATTATGGAAATTTAACTACAGATGTACTGTACTTGTTTTAACCGTTTCACCTTCTATGGATCCATTAAGTTATTTTACTTAACCGTGGATTGCGAGCTGCAGCTCAGGCTGGGAAGCATTGCGTTGCGAGCCACAGCTCAGGCTATGCTAACCTTCCAGTGGCCGTGCATCACTGCTAACTACTCCACCTCTACGCAAACTTACACATGGCGCTATACAAAGATGGAGAGAGAAAGTTTTTTTTTGTTTTCACCAGATGATGCCCTGGATGTTTATCTTCGTTTATAATTTAAAAAAAAAAAAAAAAAATCACTACATCCCAATGAAAACTTATGCATGGCACTATGCAGACTTTTTTTTTTCTTTTTTTTCTTTTTACCAGATGATGCCCTGGATGTTTATCAAAAACTATTATTATTATTATTATTTTCATTTTTTGCACACCACAGGGTGGGATAAAAAAAAAAAGGAATTGCGCAATCCACGGGTTAAGTTAATCCAAGATTATTTTATTTATCTGAAGAGATTCACAGCAGTCAGAGACTATATCAGAAACCCTCCTACTGTTACAAATCCCCTAAGCTAAATAAAATACTCTGTATTTTAGCCTTGATAAAATACCAGTGTCCACACCAGCAAAACTGTTAAAGTAATAAGCATGAAGAATATAATAATCACTGATACTACTACTAAAAGACTGCTCTCAACTGTTACTCCACATGTCTTCATTATGTAAAATAACATGCTTAGTATTAACTGACTATTGTGTAAATACTGAACTTTTTTATTTCACAATACTCTTTTTAATCTACAAGTGTAGCACTATCACATAACAGCATTTGATATGTATCTTAAATAGATTATAATGGATACAGAATATATGGGTAGGAGAAACTTAAAGCATTCAGATTCACAATAACCTACTTGATTTTAACGGCTCGAAAGACGAACATTTTTGGTAGTCAAGGACATGTGCCTAATATTCCACTACTTATACTTCCCACTTCCCTCTGCTGACTAACACTTCGAAGAACGTACAGGTTAGGTATGTTTCTCTGCCCACAGACAGTTCTGTCTTTGATATGATGCATCTGGGAGGAAAATGGTGGACATGCCTAAGTGTGATGTAGTGGAACAGCAGGTCTGTTATCCTTGACTACATCATCACACAATTGCCTTAAATCTACCTCACTTATATGAAGATTGCTCACCTTCTGCCCCTTTCCTTGGCTGGAGGGAAGTTGTAGCCACAGTTTAATAAATGTCCAACCTTTGGCAGACTACATGAAAAGCTTCAAACCACCACCAACAGGTGCTTATTTGGTATGAAATCCTGGCTGTGGCAGGCTTTCATCCTGGGAGAGGGGTACAGGGTGAGAAAAAAGTGTTGCTTGTGAGTTTTGCGATTGTACTATCACAAGCTAAAGGTCATTAATAATCCTCTGTCAGCACTGTGTCCTGCCTTCCAATTTCTTATTTCTCCCAGTATCTTTCCTTCTCCTGCTCTTCTGCTGAGTGCTTTGCATTGCTATCACTAAAAAATTTTTCCTGTAACATCTTCCATCACCACAATCACTAAAAAAAATTTCCTGTAACATCTTCCATCACCACAGCAAGCAGGGAGGTGATAGCAAATTTTAGATTGTGATCATACATTCCTCAGTTCACACTGCACTTCTCCAATAGTCAGGTATATTACATTAACATAATGAAGACACTGAAATAGACACATAACTTCACACACACTTCTTTTTAATTGTCAGATATACACATATTACACCAACAGAATGAAGAGTCTGAAACATCCTAAATTTGCTTGGACCACATGCTCCTCCTGCATTACTGTATCAGATATGTTACACCAACTAAAGGAGGAACTCTTGAATCACTTTCATAAATTCAAACCACACATACAGTACTTCACCAACATTATCCAATATACAGTATAACACCATCATCCTTACTTTTTTTTTTTTTTTTTAAACCTAAGGATGGGATGAGGTAGGATCCAGAAATCAAGGAGAGCACAAAAGTGGAAGTGTTACAATCAAGGAGCATGAAGAAAATAAGAAATGCATCCATAACTTCACAGCATGTAGAGGTCCAGGATACTAAGTGGGGGGGAGTAAACCAGTGCATTAAAACCATAATTATTATTAACCCCTTTACTACAATGACACATTTCATTCTTGATATCTGAAGATTATTTTATTCACTTTACTGAAGACTTTCCAAATTGGGAGATTAGATCTAGCCTTCACTAACCCAACTTCATGAGCAGGTGTCTTTTCCACAATGAATTAAATACCATACTCTGATAGTGTGAATGAACTGCATTAAACATCAGTGTGGTAAGGGAATTACAAATATGGTCACTACAGTGCAAATCTACATTTCAGCTGTAACAACATAGACTAGTCATCATCATCATCATCCAGACCTCCTTTCCCACCCTAGGCCAGGGTAAAGAGTAGCAATGTCCAGACAGCCCAAATTTGCCCAATCCAATGGGCCACGCTTCCATTCACTCATCATTCAAGTCCCCGAAATCCTGGCTCTATCGGATACACCAAAAACATTCACCACATTCTGTAGCTTCACATAAATGTATCCGATAGACCAGTACCGTACTTTCTAATATTATTCATTATGATGAAGTTTTATACTGAAAATTTATTATGAATTGTGTAAATGCCCACATCCTTATAACAGTTACACACTCAATGAGTTTGTTTATATCAGGAACTTAACTCTGTTCACACTTGAATGCTCATGGAGGAGCTCATCCAGTCATCATCTTCCATTAATAAGGCCCTAAATTATGTATGGCGCACACTCAAATTATCACTTGTTAAACTCTGGTAAATGCACAGAAATTTCCCCCCACTTACTTTAATATCAGATAGATTGTTATATATATACATACATACATACACAGTAATCTGACAAAATGAGTGAGGAGGATGGGAAACTGGAGGCAGGAAGGAAAGCCACACGTCAGATGGAAAAAGTGAAAAAGTTTAACCCCTTCAGCCTCTGGACATCTTTAAAGTTTATTCTTGTCACCAGAAAAGTTTGTTTAGCTTTAGGAAGACTTTTCAGAGTGGGGAATTTCAATGGTGTTAATTTTTTACTTCTCTCACTGTGAGAAGTTTGCCCAAAATTCAATAAAAATGTCTGGAGGCAGCAAGGATAAAATACTATAGAAAAACATTGCAACAGTGAAGAGTTTAAGCAGGAATGGTACTGAAGTAGAATTATTAATTGCAATAGGGGTTGGGAGAGGGTCTCGTCTGTTTATTTTATTTTTTATTATATCTGGCCATCTTGGATGAGCTCTGTGATTTTGCAATGGGCAGTAGGTGGTGCCATGCAGCTAGAAAATACAATACAATCACCAATATACTTTAAGATTTTCAATGTTTTGCAGCTTATTTCCTGTATCTTAGTACCAGAATGAGACAATACTGTACTTTGCCTCTTATGTTTCCATAGTATTTCATGATTAGCATCATCCTAGAATTAATCTCTTGTTACAGCTGCACATTCAAGGTGGTGATGACAGTTTTAAGTCAAGAAAAAGCAGACTGCATATATCACACTAATACACCTACCTACTTTCCACCACATACTCTGCCCAGTATCACAATATAGTATCCCTTTATGAAAAATTACCTCGGCCTTATTACATGTCTGGGATGCACTGGAAAATATCAGTTTTCGATACAGTTCGTACTTTAAAGAGAGAAACTGGAAAGTCGATGTAACACCTTCATGCCCAGACATAAATGACTGGTTAGTGGACAAAGCTTCTGAGAGCTTCAGTGGCCTATACCAGACTCAGAATCAAAAGTCCCACATCTCTGTACCACCGAGTGAAAAGCACTGAGAAAACATTGATATTATAGGATGTAAAGGTGTACATTGTGGGCAAACTCACTGGGCCCAGCACGGATGTAAATAATATACGTAAGTCCAGAGCATGAAGTGGTTAACAGGTACCAATGGAACTTTAATAGGAAAATTTTCTGAGATACTGTAGATTAAAAAATAATAATACCAGTAATAATAATAATAATAAAAGATATAAAGGCAACATAACAAGGACTACCTGCAATGCAAACTTTAAAAACTCATTTCAAAGGTCAATATCACAAACACTTAAAGATAATATAGGATATCATACTGACTAGATTGGTTTAATCCATTGAGCCTGGGGATGCCTTCTTAATTTTATACTTGCCATCTCCTGATTATATCCAAGTTAGGTAGACTTTCCAGGCTGAGAAGTTAGATAACAGCCTAAAATCCCTTCAGTACAAACATGTTTACATTGAATTAAACTGTCTGGCAGCAGCTGGAGTAAACTACATGGTATGTGACCCACATCCAAGTAGTTAATTCAGGTTTACATATAGGACTGTTATGGCAAAAAGCAGAAATTTAATAAGGTTTCCAGATCATTTTTATGCCCTACAATCAGATGATATTTTATGTTTTAGTAGTGATGTTATCTGAAGATTTTTTTTATAAGGTTTGGGGAGACTTTGAATTATGGAGTTAGACACAACGTATGCTAACCCCATCCACTAATAGGGCACTCTAGTAAGATGAATACAATCATCTCAACTATGGTACTTTGAACTGGAGAGTTAGATACAGTTTGTTAATATTATTTATTAAGACTGCTCTCCTAAGGTGAATACAATTAGCTGGAGAATGCAAGAATAAAATAATGATGAGCTGAATTATTATTAGCACTCCAATCAACTGACAATTTCAAACAACACAGGAGGGTAATACCACCCTTCTCTCATCCAATACTTAAGGCTATTGTCTTTTCTTCTGAAGTTTTGCAGTGTAGGAAATTTCAGTATTACTATTTGTTGATCTTTTTATCCATATTTTGCAATTAGCTTGTCACTTTATCCCAGGTGGTTGGGTAACACTGTGTCTCCTTGTTCCAGAAGGTTTCCATGCTGGTGTACTGCTTAATGGCAGGGTCGTTGTAGTTGAGTGCCTCGCACACTCGGCAGTAATGGTGCACCTCAGAGGCAAAGTAACCATGTTCATTGAGGACCTTGTAGGATGAACGCCAAGCGTGGTATCTGTTGTACTTGTCTGGCTGCGAGAGAAGGTGCCTGTGTGGGGATGAATAGTTTTAATGAGATTGCTAGAGGAGGTGCCTGTGTGGGGATGAATAGTTTTAATGAGATTGCTAGAGGAGGTGTCAATGCATTTGGGATTATGTAGCACTGTACTGTCCACCCTTGTTATTATATATTAACTTTTTCTGACACTGCCTCTTTCTACCAAGGCCAGAAAAATTGCCTACCAAAGTTCCATTGTTACCTATAAAGCTGATCTGCTAGATTCAAGAGGTTAAAGACATGCACAAAATGCATTAAAAGTGTTTCTTCTACCCTATCCACAGGGGGACAATTTTTAAACACAGAACACCTGTATACTGCACACATGCTACACCACACTATACTATCACGCACTTTATTCTTTACTTATACATCAATACCATAATTTAGCCTCAACTTACTCCAAGTATACAGCCAGATCTCTAGGTGAAGCAAAGTCCCTGATATGTATGAAGGAATCTGGTGGTAACAGCTTGTGGTAGTCAGCTGGCAGTGACCCCATCACCACTGGCACTGCTCCTTTGCCCAGTGCATTCCACCACAGCTGTAGAGAGACAAATTCAGTACTAATATATTTTTTCTATGTATCATCCTGTAATCTGGCCATATAAACCAAATGAAGAATGAGACACTGAACTGAAGAGTGTATGAGACTGAGATCCCTGAAAGAGGTACTCAAAGAATGAGAGGTAAGAACATGGAAGAGAATTCCAGTAGTTACTGGTACTGTACTTTTATTTTCTGCATATGATCTGGCAGTTCTATACTATAATACTTTAGACGAGATTGAGAGCGAGTGACTAAGCGTGTGTACAAGGGTGTCTGTGTTGGAAGATAAGGTATAGCCTACATGATGAAGAATATATCGTCAACCAGGTAAACAGTGGTTTCAAATGCACTGTCTGTTTGCAAAAATGAAAAGAGCTCAGAAACTTTTCTTACTGACTGCTACCCTATACTTTAACTTGGGTCTAAAATTGCAACCTCTCCATTTTGACTGCAGAGTTGTAACAACAGATTAATATTAGAATATGATGCTGGTCATAAAAAAGTGCTGTGAGAGCATATAGAGCCACAGTATTGTATTTTTCTGCCACTGAGCTATGTGAAATAAGTTGTGAAAGGACCAAAATCTGAGCAAGGTTAAGGTGAAAGAACTATTGCAATGTGATGTATAAGTTGTTCTTGTTATAAATATTTGTTGGCATTCCATGTTTGCAAATGGGAACTGTGGTTTAGCTTATGGCATCTTACCAATCTACATGATCTGCTTCTTTCTTTACTAAACAATTAGCTGTAAGACAGTCTCAGCAATCTGTTTCATGTTTTCCTAAGATGGCTTCTTATTCTTCTTTTATCTCCATTTATACTCATACACCTATAGAAAAATTCTCCTAAGCTCTCCACATGTCCAGATCACTTCCACCTATTCCTAAACATAGCTAATACTGTACTGTACCAACATTTTCTGTTCTTAGCCTACCTCTCAACTCAACACTGGGCAACCTAACTCATAATGATGCATTACACATTGGTATTCATTCACACAATTCCTGGAAGTCCTTTTCTCAAATTCATCCCTAACAGAGTGTGGTGTCAGGCAACAGATACACACACACAAATCTGTTTACACTGCCAGGCAATTTCCACATGTACTTCTAAGCAACATCAAGACATCCATTCATCTCTGTCCTGTCTCAATGACATTTGAAATTAATGCATGGATACGCAGTCAGGACAAAGCAGAGGATCACTATAAGACTTCTCTTGAAGAAATGGAGCATTGAGTAATAACTGAATGAGCAGCTGATGGAACAAAGTTTATAAAAGAACAAATGAACAAAAAAAACATTTTGAATGATGAAGAAATGGATACAATGAACAGATAACATGGTCAAAGCTCAAGGACTAAAAGACTGAAAGTTGGATGGCTAAGTGTGTCATACTCTCACCTTTTCTGTCATGTACTCCTGACAATCACAGTTCTCAAATGCCAAATAAAATTTATAGTCCTCCAAGAGGTTGCAGTCTTTGGTGAAATGACCTGGGCATTTCAGGCTTCCACACTTCCCATAGGTGTCCACATGGATATATTTTTGAAGCTCTCTGACAAAGTTCCATCTCTTGTTCCGTCCTCCACAGTTGGAACCCATTATGGCTATGGACTTGGGTTTGAGACTAAAATAATCAACTGTTTTGTATGCTGCTGCTTCCTTGGAATCCAATGGAACAGTGCGACCATAGGGAACTGGAATATCACTGTCCATCCGGTAGCTCATGGACCAGTTAAAGTACCCATTATAAGCCTCCATATTCTTTTCCTTGGCCACCATAAATGTGTGGTACGGGCTTTCATCTGTTAGCCAGATCCAACGTTGGTTCAATTTTGTGCGAACTGGGAAGCTACTCGGTCCTTTAGTGCGGTGAAGGTGAATTATAATAGCATCAGCTGTCTCTGCTTCTGTGTCATTGTATGTCAGCTGGCAGTTTCGCACAGAGCACTTACGGAATGGGTCCTTACGAACCTCCCCATATTCATAGAGGAATCGTCTCTCGACACTGGGTCCAGTCTTCCACATCAAGATTGTAAAGTTTCGCCGCTGTTCCTCCCCGATATTCTGGTTTAGGAAGAGCCGTCTTCCAAGGTTGGACAACCTGGCAATCTCACTCTCAGTTAGGTTATGCCAGTTGTTGATTTGATTTGTGTCCATACCTGATGAATCATGTTTGTTTTCTCCCTCAAACTCCTCTTCTGGCAGTTGCTGATGGAAAGGATCTTCTTCCTCTTCATTTTCCTCTCTGTCCAGAGCCAGGAGGCGAGCTTTTTTGACAGCATTTGTTTCAGGCTCAATTGAATTGACCTCATTGGCTGCATCCGGGTCTAAGCCAGTTCCATGTCGCTCCTTGTCCCCACCCTCCAAATCCAGTACCTCCCGGGCTGAATTCTCCTCCTCTTTGACTCCAAAGCTTAGCTCCTTCTTGAAAATGGGAGATGCATTAACCACTTTTGAGAAACCAACTCTCTTGGGTGGCTGAGTGTCTTGTTTTGCACCCTCTAGCTTAGTCTTTGCCAGGCTGCTGGAATGCTGGGGGTCAGGTTCGGAAAACATCAGATTAATGGTGGCCAGTGAGCAGATGGCAAGCAACAGCAGCCAGTGGAGGCGGACAGGGCGAAGTGTCGACAGGCCTGGCATTGTAGTGGTCTCTGCTACCTTCGTTACGTGTCCTCCCCAGCCTCAGAATCTGCAAGAAATAAACACCTTCAGTTCTTGTATACAGTTAGTCCTTTGTATCATACTGTATCGTTTATAGACTCCAACAAACATCTCCCTGACTAAAGTTATTATTAAACTACTGATGAACTAACACCCAATTTTCACTTAAGGTGCTTTTGAGTAATTAGTCAGATGTTGCAGTCAGAGATGAATGCATGTTTTAGCTTTCAACTCCTGAAGCACATCTCCCCTAAGGCTGTTTCACTTAAAACAGCATTTTCCCAGGAAATACATCCTTGACTCTAAGTGAGGACTGAGTGTATAATAGTCTGCAATACACCACAGCGAGTCTGAGGCATCCACAGACAATCCCTGTTCACTCTGCCTGTTACAGATCTATGGTAGTGAATGATCTCCCCTCAGGCAACAGCACCAGGTACTGTGTAATTTCAATCTACTCTGCACCATATACATCTCTAACTCTCAGATGATCGACCGTACCATCCTTCCACCTCCTTCTTGGTCTCCCTCTTCTTTAGAGGTGAAAGGATTAATACATATAGGATGATATGAAAGACTTTACAGTACCAGTATGCACTTGGCTGAAAGAGTAACAGTCGAAATCTCTTACTTGGTTCTCTTCCTACCCTCATACGGTACTTCTAAATACAAGCTTATTTCGCCATTTTTGCATCGCATTAGACAACTAATAATTGACTGAAAAAAATACACAGCTTCTTTGACCCAAAATGATGGGCAAGAAATAAACACACACACATACATACACACACGAGGGGGAATTTGCGGGCTTCTCCGAGCTAAATGTAGGCAAAGGAAGTGATAAGCTGCAACAAACAAGAGTAGCAGGTGTA
Organism: Birgus latro; assembly: GCA_018397915.1. Lineage (NCBI taxonomy): Eukaryota > Metazoa > Arthropoda > Malacostraca > Decapoda > Coenobitidae > Birgus > Birgus latro. The sequence goes on from JAGKTI010013343.1 coordinate 15,838, forward strand.
GAGAAAACGGCGGAGAGGAATGTCCAGGAGTTAAAAAAGGTATGGGAAGTAATTAAGCAGCTGCAGGAACGGACCATAGAGCAAGAGAGAGAGATCAAAGTCCTACAGAATAGACTGGAAAAAGTTACCACACGTAGTGAGGAACAAGAAAAAGAAGTTACAGAATTAAAGGCGAATAACGAATCCGCATCAAATGAAATAAAACTGCTGAAGAGGGAGAATAAGAGGTTGGAAGAAGAAAGGGACAGAATAAAAAGTAAACTAGATGAATACGAATCAAAATCGAGGAGGCAAGATGAGCATATTCAGGAAATTAAGGAGCAACATAAGGGGTGGAAGAAAATACAGGAGGAAGGAAATGTAAATTTGAAGGAAATCATAGAACAACAAAGTAAGGAAAAAGTGGAGAAGGAAGTGGTTAGAGTACTAAGAAGTAGAGAATCTTTGGTCAGGGATGTAGCAGACAAGAAAAAATGTGTGATAATCTCAGGAATAAAAGAAAAACGAATGACAGTAAGATCCGAAAGAGAGAGAGAGGAACTGAGCAAGGCTAAAGAAATAATAGCAGTGGTTATGGAAGGAAACAATGAAGCCCAAGAAGAGATTGAAGAAGTGTTTAGGTTAGGAAAGTACGAGGATGGTGGGGCAAGGCCCTTGAAAGTAAAGTTTAAGTCCCAAGTAATAGTGAATGAAATCATAAGTAGAACGTGGAAATTGTCAGAGAAAGAGGGGTTTAAAAATGTTTGGATTAGGAGAGATGCAAATGAAGAGGAAAGAGCTAAATTAAAGGAGTTAGTAAAGGAAGCAAAGATAAAAAACGAACAACGAACGGAGAAAGAGAAGACAGAGTTCTATTGGAGAGTTATGGACCAGAAATTGAGAAAGTGGTACCGACGGAAGGAAGGAGAGACGAGAGAATAAAAAACGATGAAAAAAGTTTGAAAGTGGCGTACACAAACATTGATGGACTAATATCGGCAAGGTTAGAAATCAATGATTTTTTGAGGGCACACGAGCCTGATGTTATGTGCTTTGTAGAGACTAAATTGAAAGAAGATATTGATATTCATATGGGAGGTGGGAAATACAAATTATGGAGAAGAGACAGAAAAGAAAAAACGGGAGGAGGAGTGATGATAGCAGTGAAGGACAACATAAACGTAGATACTGTGGAAATTGCAGAGGGCAGGGCCGAAGCCATAAATTTGAAACTAAAAACTGGGGAGAATGGTAAGAGAGATATGGCAGTGGTATATGTTCCCCCTAAGACGAGAGCATGGAATGACGATGAATACCAGGAGATGTTGTCAGACATGGTTAGTTATCTACAGAAAGTGATCGAGAAAAGCAACAATATAATCCTAATGGGTGACTTTAATTGTAAAGAGGTGAACTGGGAGGAATGGGACTCGGGAGGCAGCGAAGATTCGTGGGGCACTAAATTGTTAAATATAGCAATGAATAATGTAATGACACAGTGGGTTAAAGAAGAGACACGATTCAGAGGTGATGACACACCAGCAAGGTTAGATTTGCTACTATCCAAAGAACCTGATGTAATTGAATCATTAAATTATCTGTGTCCTATAGGAAAAAGTGATCATGTGGTCATTGAGTTCCAGATGATAATAGGGAACGTGGTGCCAAGAGATGAGCTTTATAGGCAAGGAAGATACAACTTTGGGAAAACAAACTTTGCAGAATTGAGAAAATTTTTTGAAAATGCGGACTGGAGAAAATTCAGAGAAACAAGAGAGATACAGAGGAAGTGGGATATCTTTTTAGACCTCTACAATCTGGGTGTGGAAAAATATGTGCCAAGAGTAAGTGGGAAAGAAAACAGGAAAAAGGTGTGGTTTAATAGAAGGTGTATAATAGCGAAAAAAGAGAGGGACATGGCATGGAACAAATGGAAAAAGAGAAGTAATATCAGGAAAATGGAAGAATATAAAAGAACTAGAAATGAATATACAAGAATACGTAGAGAGGAAGAAAGGAACTTTGAAAAAGGTATAATTGACAAATGTAAGGATGAACCCAAATTGTTTTATAGATTTGTTAATGGCAAATTGAAGCAAAGGGAAGGAATCACCAAACTGAAAGTAGAAGGAGAGGTCTACAAGGATGCAGTAATGCAAGCTGAAGTAATGAACAAATGTTTCCAGTCGGTTTTCACTAAGGAAAGGGAGTTTGTGGAAGGAGAGGGAATGATAAGAAATGTAGTGATAAAAGATATAAAAGTGGAAGTGCAGGAAGTGTATAAATTACTGGGAGCTCAAGATGTAAGGAAGGCCCCAGGACCGGATGGAATCTCTAATTGGGTACTGAAGGAATGCAGAGAACAACTGGCGGATAAGATTCACAATTTAATTGTGTGCTCCTTGGAAGAGGGGAAAGTGCCTCGGGAATGGAAGAGGGCAAATGTGGTGCCAATCTATAAGGGAGGAAACAAGGAAGAACCCCTGAATTATAGACCAGTGTCCCTAACCAGTATGGTTGCGAAATTGTGTGAGAGAATCCTGAAAGATAGATGGATAAAATATCTGGAAGAGATGAATATTTTGACTGAAAGTCAGTTTGGATTCAGAAGTGGAAGGTCATGTGTTTCCAACTTGTTGAGCTTCTACTCAAGGGCGATTGACGTGCTACAGGAGAGAGACGGTTGGGTGGATTGTGTGTACTTAGATCTGGAGAAGGCCTTCGACAAAGTACCCCACAAGAGACTATTATGGAAATTAGAGCATATAGGAGGACTTAAGGGAAGCCTCCTGGAATGGATGAGAGACTTTCTGAGTGACAGACAAATGAGGACAGTAATAAAGGACAGGACATCTGGATGGAGGGAAGTAACAAGTGGTGTCCCACAGGGCTCGGTATTGGCACCAGTAATGTTCTTGATTTATGTAAATGATATGGTAGATGGAGTGAACAGCTACGCAAGCCTGTTTGCTGATGATGCAAAGATCTTGAGAAAGGTAGAGGTTGAAGAGGACTGTAAAATGCTACAGGAGGATCTGGATAGGATATATGATTGGAGCCGGATGTGGGAAATGAAATTCAACGCAAAAAAATGTAAAATATTGGAAATGGGTAAAAGTACCAAGAGGCCATCATTGAATTATTTGATGGGTAATGAACCAATTAGAAAAGCGAGAGAAGAGAAAGATTTGGGAGTGCTGATCCAGGACAGTTTGTCACCTGAAAAGCACATAAATAAGATAGTGAGAGAGACATATAAACTCTTGACCAATATAAGAGTGGCATTTCATTACATGGATGAGGAGATGATGAAAAAATTGATAGTGGCCATGATTCGGCCCAGGTTAGAATATGCAGCAGTAGTGTGGTCCCCACACAAAAAGAAAGATATAACCAAGATTGAGAGAATACAAAGAACAGCAACCAAGATGGTCCCTAGTCTGGCAGATTTGCCATACAGGGAGAGGCTGGAAAGGCTGGATTTGCCCTCCTTAGAGGAAAGGAGAAAGAGGGGTGACATGATTGCAGTGTTCAGGACTATGATAGGAGTAGATAAAATTGACAGAGAAAATCTGTTTGTGTGGGATGAGAGAGCAACAAGAGGACACGGAATGAAACTAAAGAAGCCAAGCTGCTCGAAGGACATCAAGAAATTTAGTTTTCCGTATAGATGTATAGACCTGTGGAATAGCCTGGACAAAGAGATCGTCCGGTCTAAAAACTTAAATGAGTTTAAGGCAAAATTTGACTTATTGAGAAACAGAGACGGGACCCCACGAGCGTAGCTCATTTCCTGTATATCACAATTAGGTAAATACAATTAGGTAAATACACACACTGCAGAAAAGAGATGGCAGGGTAGACAGCATCTGTTTTAATTTCAAGAAGGCATTTGGTGGTAGGTCATGGCAACCAACATCCACTCACTTGAAGTAGTGCCACCTACTTCTTTTGCCTTTATCATTCTCTTACTGCGTCAGTCCTCCTCTCTTCCTATTTCTCCCATCTTTCGTGTCACTTTTTATTAGCCTAAACTTCTGTCCTTTTCAGGTGGCTTTACATTGAGTGACAAGCCTAATGGTTTCCTGCATGCCAGGAAACCATTTACAGTGCTGGGTGGTAAACATATAACCAACCCATACATGTTCCCTATGTGTCAACAAGTGGGTTGGTGGAGGGTTTGTGCCCCTTACCATAAACAACTAACTCAAAGACAAATGGCCACCCTTTACAGGATTATGGCATCTGGCTATAGACAGAATGCACCACACCAAAGACTTGTAGGGAAACTGTACCATCAAGGAGGAATCAAGGGTAATTTGTACTGTTGGATGCAAGATTTTCTCAGAAAAAAAAGAGAAATGAGAATAGTACTAAAGGGAAATTACTCATCATGGAGAGAAGTGACAGGTGGGGTTCCACAGGGCTCAGTGCTGGCACTAGTTATGTTTTCAGCATATATAAATGACAGACAGCAACACTGGAAATGGAAGTTATGTAAATATGTTTGCTGATGCAAAAATTCATCCATCCATCCATCATCTAAACCTGTGCTGTCCCATGAGGAGCATAGGAGCCCAGGACTAGGCAAGTTGGTCCTGACATTTAAGATGAGAGTGGCCAGCCTCACTCATCCCTGAGTGGAATTATTACGAGAGAAATAAACCCCAACCACCCTCTGGATATGATCCGACACAGGTTCAATCCACTTGGAGCACCTTAATTATTTACCCACTAAACCACCAGGCACCATAGTTTGGTAATATGGTTACCACCCAGTAGAGTAAATGGTTTCCTGATGAACAGGAAACCATTTGACCTGTCACTCAAAGTCACCCGTAGAAAAGGAAAGAATGACATAAGAAGAAGGGAGCAAAGACAGAAGGAAGAGAAGAAAGGGCAGCCACCCGAAAACAGCACTACATCGAGTGAGAGGATTGTGAGCGTCCCCACCTACCATGATGCAAAAATACAAAGGAAAATTACAAACACAGACTCTTGAAGAGAGCTACAACAATTAAATAAGCCAGCTATATGAATGGTGCAGTAGATGGCAAATGGAATTCAGTGTGGACAAATCTATCTATCTATCTAATGCCAGATGCCTTAACCCCGTAAGGGGTGGCCACAACCTCTCCACTCCATCCCTCCATCTCATCCTTGGCCTCCCCCTCCCCCTCTGCCCCTCAACCTCGCTCACATACACTCTCCTTGCCAGTCGCTCACTCTCCATATGTCCAAACATGTGGACATGTGGACAAATGTCATGTAATAATGTTTGGTAGATGGAGGAGCTCACCATCCACTCACTCGATGTAGTGCTGCTATGGGTGTCTGCACTTTCCCCTTCCATCCTTCCTCTTCTGCCTTTCTTTCCTCTTTCTTCTGCCTATGGGTGGCTACACTGAGTGAAAAGCCAAATGATTTCCTGTACACCAGGAAACCATTTACTATGCTGGGTGGTAACCATATAACCAAATTTCAGTGCCTAGTTGTTTAGTGGGTAATTAAGGTGCTCCAGTCAGATTGAGCGTGTGTAGGTTTATAACCAAGGGGTGGTTGGGGTGTATTGCTCACATAATGCCACTCAATGATGAGTGAGGCTGGTCACTCTCATCTTAAATGTCAGGACCAACATGCCTAGCTCCAGGTTCCTACGCTCCTTATGGGGCGACATAGGACTGGATGATGGATGAAAAGTGCAAAAAGACCAGACTGTGATTAAAAGTAAAGAAGTTCAACCCTGCACACACCAGAAAAGGAAAAGGATTTAAGATTGATTATCAATAACCGACTATCACCAGTTGACCACATAAATGAGAAAGTATGAAACATGTACACCCGAAAGCACTAATTTCTCTCCCCCCCCCAACCCTTAGTAGCTGGGGTGGCGGCCAGTGAGCAACCGGACGATCAGTGACAATACTGTTCACTCAGAACCAGTAGAGGTAAAGTATATAAAGGCATTTAATGTGACATTATTGACATGCAGACTACCGAAGTGCCCTATGAAACTTACCTGGCCGAGACACCCACCCCAGGAGGAGACAACCATGGGGCAGAAATAGTCAGCGCGGGCTTGGTGCTAGACAGGCGCACTATGCCTTTCCCACATGCCCCTCTCACACTCTGACCTAACTCACCACCGAGTTATCAGCCACGGCGGACTACATTTCCGCCGGACCAGCCCTCGCCAGGATCTGGGCGGGGCTACTCAGCCAGTCCCAGAAAACACCCAGGAGACGGCCACTAGTCGCTCTTTTGCTGCTACCCCAGACAGCACCCAGGAGATGGCCACTAGCCGCTTTTTCGCTGCTACCCCACCATCACACCAGGTGACAGCCACAAGCCACACATGGGGGGAGACGGCCACAAGCCACTCCCACTACAACCCTAAAAAAGAAGGGGATCAGGTGATGGCCACAAGCCACACCTTGGTGACAGCCACAAGCCGTGCCTCCATCAGGAGGGACCCAACACTGGTGACGGCCAGAAGCTGCTCCTGCAGTAGGGCGACGGCCACAAGCCGTGCACCTGCGGTCCCCCTGGGAAGTAGGACACCGATGACAGCCACAAGCCGCACCTGTGGGTGGGTGAGAGCTAGCTACAAGCCCCGCTACGTCCACAGGCAGCCAGGGGCACGAACCCTCAGTGGCAGCCACAAGCCACTCCGCCTTTCGTGTTCTAGGGGACTCAGCAACAGTCACAAGCCGCGCCGAGGAGGGAACGGCTACGCACCACCCCTCGCCCCCTCTTCAGTGCCTTCCCCACCTGAGGTATGAGGATTTCACGGGCTTGCTAGAGTCTGCCTGTGGCAGCTCGGGTATCCTCGCCCCTTCCCTAAATAGGGACACCCTCCTGGAAGAACAACAGCTGGAGGAGGAGTGGCAAGGCCCCCTGGTGCCTGGGGTCCTAGCTTTCCAGCCCGCCCCTCGACAGTCCCAGCCACTGACAGGCTCTTCACCACCGAGCTGCCACAGTTCACCCCTGACGAAGGCTCAGCAGAGGAGAGACCGCAGCCCCCGGATCAGCCGAGACGTCCCCAGGACCCAGGGGCGTGACCCCCTTTGCCCCACCCAACGACCTCCTGCCCGTCAGAGTGGGTGCCGACAGGTGCGCCTACTCTCTCTATTTGGCCCCAGCCCCTAGGCCAGACCCCCCGGGCCCCTCAGGAAGGGCGCCCACACCACGCCGCCCTCAGACCACTCCCGGACAACCTAGATATGGCCCGGCCTCCTGACGAAGGCCCCCAGACGTTCCAGCAGCAGCCGGCCTCCTGACAAAGGCCCCGGATGACCCACCAGCGGCCCCGCCTCCTGACAAGGTCCCACACAAACGCCAGTAGTCCGCCTGACGAAGGCCCCTCTGGATGCCT